>CM076584.1:158351106-158622448 GCA_034641835.2 Pinus albicaulis | reverse complement strand
GTCGGACGAGCGACGTTCAAAACGTCGGACCACATTTTGCCGGAATTGTGACAGTTTACAAACATCGGAAGAGTGACGTTCAAAACGTCGAACCACATTTCGTCGGAATTGCGACCGTTTACAAACGTCGGAAGAGCGACGTCTAAAACGTCGGACCACATTTCATCGGAATTGCGACAGTTTACAAACGTCGAAAGAGCAACATTCAAAACGTCAGACCACATTTCGTCAGAATTGCGAGAGTTTACAAACGTCGAAAGAGCGACGTTCAAAACGTCAGACCACATTTCGTCGGAAGTGAGACAGTTTACAAACGTCAGAAGCACGACGGTTTGGGAAAAGTCGGAAGAGCGACGCTTGGCTGGAAGAGACGGAAAAAGTGTCGGTAGTGCGACACTTTGTAAGTGCGTCGGAATTGCGACAAAATGGCAAACCACGTTTTGCCCGTCCTCGAACTGTCGCTCTTGCGACGACTATGTGTCGGAATAGCGACGAATTGGCCGTCGGAAGGAGAATTCAGCGTCAGAGCCAGGTTGTATTTTTCTTTGTATGAATTAATGATAACAGACTATTGGTTATGGTTCCACTCGTTTTCTTCATTATGATCATGAGTTGTGTCCTCTCTGACTGACGCATAATTGTATATATTGGATTTTACGCTTGTGTTTGTTGTGTTTCTTGCGTGTGCAAGTGTTCGATCGCGACGAGCGTGAGGATTGTGATCTGCCGAAGCAAAGGAATGGGAGCACTACCTTCTCTACAAACAACAATGTTGGATTCGAGGTAAGCCTTCTTCGCAAGTTGGTTTATTGCAACTAGGGACCTGCACCATAGCATGTTACGATTGTTGCTAGACCTGCTCTGGGCTAGTAGGGATCGCATCTGTCTGCAGAGGGGATTTACCTCCACAAAAAATTTGTGACCATACTGGGGATCATTGATTTGGAGTATTGTCTTGTCTTTTCGATCGATTCTTGAATTTTCTTGCTTGATCAGCTCTTTTGGATGGCTCTTTCTGTGTGTTTGGCTTTTTCTTAGCTTTACCATCACTAATCTGTTCCTTGGATTGATCTTTTTATTTTTCCATAGTAAACTTGACTGGTGCGCTTATTAGCCTGACAGTCACGCCCATTGGCACATGTTTCCTGTGTATTACCCGCGACAATCATGTTCTGGCACTAGATTCCGCCTTACAGTCACGCCAATCTTGTAAGGTGCTAGGCTTTACTCTGTTTTGAGCTTTCTGAGCTTGACCTGTGTGTTTGGTTTCATTTTTACGACTACTTGAGTGTTCTGGAGCCTTGTTTGACTGACTGTGGCCTTCATCCTTTGGTTGTTTGCCCGTTTCTATCGATTTTACATTCTAGCCCTAGGGCATCTAGGTGTTATTGTGTGTCGAGCCTCCCGTGGGATTTTTTGGTTTCTATCTGTTTAGTCAACTTTGTGATTGCTTCTCTGCATTTGTTTCGTGGTTGTCTATCATTTTATTGCGTTATTTGAGTGATTGGCTTCTTCTTCATTCGAATTCCGCTTTGTCTCGCTTTGATCCTAGATTACATGATTCATTTGAGACTTGGAGATTCTGCTTGAAGTGGTGAGTCTGGTCTTGGTTGGGAGAAATTCTTTGTTTATTCATTTTCAGGCGTTGGTGCTTGTTGTCAGTTAGCAACCCACACCAATTTTCCATTGGCGCTAGTTGTCAGTGAGCAAGTCGCGCCAGTTGGTGCTAGTTTTCAGTGACAAAGTCGTGCCAATTTCAGGGTGTGTGAAAATTGAGAATTTTTCCCTAAATCCTTCACCAGTGTGTCTTTCCCTTCTGGTATTTTCACTATATGATCATAGATTACATTGCTCATTCTTTGAAATGTCTTCTCTCCATGATTGTTTGATGTAAAAGGGGGTGAATTCCTTGTTTTGATCTCATGCTTTGGAAGTCCTCTTTGTGTTTGACCTCATATGTCTTGTCAACTTTTGAGGAATTTTGTTATAAAGTGTTTTGAAACAATGATTACATTCTTAGTGTTTGATTACATCCTTTTTGCATTCATCCTTCCATTAAGAGATTTTTGTTTATTTATTTTTCGTCTCAAAGTGTTATTTTTGTTAAAATGCATTAGATCACATTGCATTGGAAAGTATTTTTGAGATCCATCATTGAACTTAGATTACATTGTTTAATGATTGAAAACTAGAAATCACTTTGATTGCATTCTCTTTTATTAAAAGCATGCATTAAGTAGATTCTCATTTCATCGAAAAATGCATTGAGTGCATTTTTATCATTTGAAAAGAAAGGGAAATTGTGCAAATATCACAATTGCATAGTTTTCGGGAAAAAAAGAGAGGATTTTGCATAGATTACATTGCATTATTCACATCGTTGAATGTTTGAAATTACTTTTGGATAGTGAAAGTCATCTAGTTTGGAAAAATTTTGTTTACAATGTTGTTGTTTGTTGCATCATTGTTTGAAAATATTCCCTTAACTAGATAGCATTCATCGAATTGAAAAGATGTCTTTTCTCATATAGCTGCATATAGGAGATTGTCATATAACACTCGCTAGGGCCTGAAAACCAAAACATAATTGAAGATAAACCTTAAAATTTATTCAATTTACACTAAGGAAACATTGAAACATTAACGAAATATTTAGAGGTCTAGGCTAGAGACGTGTTCCGACGTCTTTAAACCTAGTAGTTGTCGTTTGTCTCTTGGCTTTAGACAGCACTAGTACGGACTTGTGCTCCCCGTATCGTCGCGTATATAAAGGGAGACCCCACTAGGTTGCTATCCTTTATCCGTAGGAAGCCGAGTCTATCGCCTTATACCCGTGATACACCAGACACAGCATTCGGGGAGATTGCCTGCACGTACGTCAAGTCCTTGGTTGATTTCTCTTTCATTTTGAAACCAAGGTGTATATTTCAGTTCACGGTTATTTGGCACACCCTTTGCCTATAATTCTTGAGCAGTCATTTTGATCTTATCTGACCCCTTAAATTTGAAAAGATCATCAAGCGCTTGTCCTTTCACGCTTGCTTCAAAAATGAAAGAGATAGAGTCACCTTTTATCCGTTTCTCGACTCTTAAAACATGAAACGGTGAATTTTCTAAGTTTCAATGTCGTAAAATAAATCACCCACGATCACACGCCCTGTTATATTTTTCTTGTTGGCCGTTTGATTGTGTGCCCTGGTTTTTAGCCCATGTGCGGTTTTAAGTTGTTTCGATGGCAACTTTTCTGGAGTTCGCCAACCAAGGAATCCCCCCCGAGGGGAATCCTAGTCATTTTCCTCCTTTTGGAAATGTTGGTGCTCCTTATATGGCAACGTTGTCCCTTCCTGGGTTAAATGTTTGATTGCCTGTTTGGTTTTTCTCAACCTCTGTGGTCCCGAATGTCTCAGCTACTATTCAATCAGTTCCTCCACCTGAACAACATCATGTTGATTCCAAGGTGGACCTCTCCCCTTCTTCGTCTGTTTCTGCATCGTCCTCTTCTACTTCGCCTGGTCAAAGTCTAGATTCGAGTAACCAGGTGGCTAAGAAGAAGAATAAGAAGAAGACAAAGAAGAAGAAGTCTGATAAGAGAGAGGCTAAGGTTGTAGCTACTGCTTCCGAAACATCTCCTCTTGATAAACCTTCCAACCCTCCGCGGAAAGTCAAGTTACCTTGCATGTTGTGCATGGGAGACCATCTTCTTCGAGATTTCCCTGGCATTCCCAAGGTGCTTGAAGTATGGTCCAACAGTCACCCGTCGTTGCCTATGACTTCCGGGAGTCAGGTATGGGGCACATCTTCAACTAGTGCTGGTAAGGCTCCTAAGAAGCAGGGTAAGCTTTCCAATCCCTGTAAGTTGTGTGGGGGGCACCATGCCATTCACCTTTGTCCGTATATGGATGAAGCCAAGCGAGTTTTGGACAACTTAGTTGTTTCTGCGCCGTGCCTTCCAGCTGGTTACAAGCAGATTTCTTTCAGTCCTCCACCAGCTGATCCTACGATTGGTCAAGAGTCATCCTTGGTCGATCCCGCTCCCTCGGAAATTCAAATTCAGGAATCTGTTCTTGACCAACCATTGGTCGTGGGATCGGTTGAGTTGGCCCCATCTATGGTGCACCAGGTATTTTCCTTTGAGAGTGGACCTCACATCCCTCAGGTTCTTCTTGTTTCTTCAGATTCCTCGGACTTGGAGAAATATTCTTCTGTCCCTATACCTCAAGAAGTTACTCCTCCACCTCCCGTGATGGAGGTCCCGGAGGATACTCCTCCCACCTTTGAGATGAAGTTCGTGGAGGATGCTCCTTCTTCTATCGTAACACTAGGGGAAGACCTTCTAGGTTCAATGGTAACCCCTCCGAGTATTTTGGTCGCTTCCTTTTATTGGAATCGATTTCTAGGATACCGCCTTCCGTCTTATGTGCCTTTCGAGATCACAGTACAGGCTTTTGGTCTGGTTGTACCCAACACCATTATAGATGAAGGCGCATCTGTTAGTGTTCTATCCTCAACTACTTGGCAAGCTTTCGGTTCACCGCCGCTTGCGCCCGTTACGCAGAATCTGTTGGCATTTAACAGAAGAACTAGTCAACCGTTAGGGATCCTTCCAAGGTTACCTATTACTTTGGGAGGTAAAACCGTCCATATGGACGTGATGGTTTTTCCAGGCCCCTTGGATTTCAATCTACTTTTGGGGCGCAATTACACCTATGCCATGGGAGCGCTTGTCTCCTCCCTTTTTTGTGTGGTCTGTTTTCTGCATGAAGGACAGATCGTGACCATTGATCATCTTTCGTTCTTTGGTCCTGATGTGGCAGCTGGCCCGCCATCATCCCTTCCTAGTTTTTATCCATCCGTTGTATCTACCTCACCACAGGTCAACTATGTGTCTACCTACCATGTGCCTGTACCCAGTGATAGTGCCATTGTGCATCAGGTGCTGGGGGCATTGGGTCCTGACTTCCAGGATGTTTTCCTTCCATCGGGAGTGGAACTCTTGGAAGCGATGACTTCTTGTTCATTATGATGAGGTCGGTCGGAGTACAATTCGTTTTCGTATGTCAAGCTCCTTAAAAAATGAAACAAGCTGGTCGGAGCACAGTTCGTTTTCTTGTGTCAAGCTCCTTAAAAAATGAAACAATTTGGTCGGAGCACAATTCGTTTTCTTGTGTCAAGCTCCTTAAAAAATGAAACAAGTTGGTCGGAGCATAGTTCGTTTTCTTGTGTCAATCTCCTTAAACCATGAAACAAGGTGTCCTGAGGATAGTTCTTTTAATGTGTCAACCTCGTTAAAACAATGAAACACATTCTCGTTCAATTTGAGTCTTTGTTTGGATCTCGTAAAATCCCAATCGAGTCTTTCTATTGATCTCATAATTTGAACCTTCACTCCATCTGCCTTTCATATGGATTGAAGCTTGGGGGGCATGTACCTCGAATTGAGTCACCATGCTGGGGGCATGCTTAAATTTTTCAAGCATAGTTTGTTTCCATTTCAAGCTTGTGTAAAAATGAAATCGGTTTCAAACATAGTTTATCTTTGTTTCAAGCTTGTGTAAAAATGAAACCAACTTCAAGCAGAGTTTTCTGATTTCAAGCTTGTGTAAAAATGAAACCTTTCCCATTTTACCTCTCGTGATTTCCATTTTATCAGCCTATTTTTCCAGATGAGCCTTGGTTTTCTCACTCCATCATCACTATCTGCTTGGCTGATCATATGCCTTCACTTGGTTGTTTTACCCGTTCCTGAGGAACCGCTGCGATGAGTGGTCTTGTTAGCCAACCTCTTAACCTTTACTTATTCTGAGGAGTTCCACCATTACTGGAACCAGTTTCTACCCTTTATACCACTCGTTCCTCTAGGAGGAGTCATCTTTCAGCTCTTTTATGACTCTCTAAACATGAAAATATTGCCGAGTTACTTGTCGTTTTGATCTCGTTAAAGTGGTTAAGAAACTACTTCTACCCAGTATACGTTTACCCCTTTTTCAGGCTGGGACATATTATTTACGAAAAAGGAATACCCTAGCCTATCGTGACTAGGAGGCTTTCTTAGACATTATTTTATACCTTTTCGGATCTGAGGAAATATTTACGAAAAGGGACCGTTGGAGTTTAATTTTCTGCTGTCTTTTCAAACTCTCTAAACATGAAAATATGTCTAGTTCTTCCTTTGTCAGACTCGTTAAACCTAAATGACATCGGAAATTGTCAATCATGACGTTATTCAAGTTTCTCCTTCCTAGGGCTCATTAAATATACTAGGATGGATTTGTCCGAAGGATGGACTTATATGACAAGCATATGGTATCCTCTTCAAGCTTGTGTAAAAATAAAGAGGTACTCACTAGAAATGGTGGGGAAAAATGGAACCAGTATCATTGTCGTGTCGGTAGTATGTCGCTCTTGAACATGGCACTTGTCTGCATTCATGTCGGGTTGGGGATATCTCATCTCGTTTTCCACTTGCCTCCGTGAGTTTGGGTAATTCCTTTTGACCTCTCATCTTCTCTTTGTCTCGTCATCATGACCTCTGATATTTTGATGTCAAATACTGCCAAATTCACTGTCGTGCCACCAATATGTTCAAGAGAAGTTGACCTCTGCAAAAATTCAACCTTCCTCTGATTCTCATCTGATCCTGATTCACAAATACATTATGTTCCTCTCTCTCGTGTCGATGATGTGGGAAACACTATGGCCCACCTTCGTTCAAGGTCACTTCCTGTCCACTTAAGCTCATTATCCAGAAAGTTGATCTAGAGACTCCCTTCTGGTATCTTGGAGCCTGCATGCCTCAATGGCATGTTCTTCGCATTCGACGCAAGGATTTCATCATTGACCTTCGATCGGATGATTCTGCAGGTGTTCGACGCCAGCTCACTATTCACATGCCGTAGATTGTAGCTTTTGGTTTCTATCTGTTCATTCAACCTTGTGATTGCTTCTCTGCATTCGTTTGGTGGTTGTCTATCATTTTATTGCTCTATTTGAGTGATTGGTTTCTTCTTCATTCAAATTCCACTTTGTCTCACTTTGAGCCTAGATTACATGGTTCATTTGAGTCTTGGAGATTCTTCTTGAAGTGGTGAGTCTAGTCTTGGTTGGGAGAAATTCTTTGTTTTTTCATTTTCAGGCGTTGGCGCTTGTTGTCAGTTAGCAACCCGTGCCAATTTTCCATTGGCGCTATTTGTCAATGAGCAAGTCATGCCAGTTGGCGCTAGTTGTCAATGATAAAGTCGTGCCAATTTCAGGGTGTGTGAAAATTGATACTTTTTCCCTAAATCCTTCACCAGTGTGTCTTTCCCTTCTGGTCTTTTCACTATATGAGCATAGATTACATTGCTCATTCTTTGAAATGTCTTCTCTCCATGATTGTTTGATGTAAAAGGGAATGAATGCCTTGTTTTGATCTCATGCTTTGGAAGTCCTCTTTGTGTTTTGTCACCTTTTGAGGAATTTCATTACGAAGTGTTTTGAAACAACGATTGCATTCTTAGTGTTTGTTTGCATCCCTTTTGCCTTCATCCTTCATTAAGGAGATTTGCATTCTTTTAGTTTTTGTCTCATAGTTTTATTTTCGATAAAATGCATTAGATCACATTGCATTGAAAATTATTTTTTGAGATCCATCATTGAACTTAGATTACATTGTTTAATGATTGAAAACTAGAAATCGCTTTGATTGCATTCTCTTTTATTAAAATCATGCATTAAGTAGATTCTCATTTCATCAAAAAATGCATTGAGTGCATTCTTATCATTTGAAAAGAAAGGGAAATTGTGCATAGATTACAATTGCATAGTTTTCGGGAAAAAAAGAGAGGATTTTGCATAGATTACATTTCATTATTCGCATTGTTGAATGTTTGAGATTACTTTTGGATAGTGAAAGTCATCTAGTTTGGAAAATTTTTGTTTTCAGTATTGCTGTTTTTTGCATCATTGTTTGGAACTCTTCCCTTAACTAGATAGCATTCATCGAATTGAAAGATTTATTTTCTCATATAGCTGCATATAGGAGATTGTCATATGACACTCGCTAGGGCCTGAAAATTGAAACATAATTGAAGATTAACATTAAAATCTATTCAATTTACACTAAGGCAGCATTGAAACATTAACGAAATATTTAGAGCTCTAGGCTAGAGACATGTTCCGGCGTCGTTAAACCTAGTAGCTGTCATTCGCCTCTTGGCTTTAGACAGCACTAGTACGGACTTGTGCTCCCCGTACCGTCGTGTATATAAAGGGACACCCCACTAGGTTGCCATCCTTTATCCATAGGAAGCCGATTCTGGCGCCCTATACCCATGATACACCGGACACAGCATTCAGGGAGATTGCCTACACGTACATTAAGTCCTTAGTATATTTCTTTTTCATTTTGAAACCAAGGTGTATATTGCAGTTCACGGTTATTTGGTACATCCTTTGCCTAGAATTCCTGAGCAGTCATTTTGATCTTATCTGACTCCTTAAATTTGAAAATATCATCAAGCGCTTGTCCTTTCACGCTTGCTTCAAAACTGAAAGAGATAGAGTCACGTCTCGGCAGAGTTCATTTCCTTGTGTCAAAATTGGCGACTCCACTGGGGAGTTAGCTTGTTGTTTGCTTTATAAACTACAGACAGAGCCTGAAGTTAGCCAGATAGCCTTCGAAACGCTCTTGCTTTGCATTAGCGAAAGTAGATGAATGTTGCTTCAGTCAATCTCCAGTCTAGTTTATGAACTGAACACTTGTATTGTCTTTCGGTCGATTCTTGACTTTGCTTGCTTGATCAGCTTTTTAGTAAATCCCCTCTGTGGACAGAGGCGATCCCTACTAGCCCAGAGCGGGTATAGCAACAATCGTAACACGCTATGGCGCAGGTCCCTAATTGCAATAAACCAACTTGCGAAGAAGGCTTACCTCGAATCCAACACTGTTGTTTGTAGAGAAGGTAGCGCTCCCGTTTCTTTGCTCCGGCAGATCACAATCCTCACGCTCATCGTGATCGAACACCTGCACACACAAGAAACACAACAAACACAAGCGTAAAATCCAATATATACAATTATGCATCAGTCAGAGAGGACACAACTCATGATCATAATGAACAAAACGAGTGGAACCATAACCAATAGTCACTTATCATTAATTCATAAAAAGGAAAATACAACCTAGCTTTGACGCTGAATTATCCTTTGACGGGTCGTCAGCGAAATATGTCTCGGTAAAGCTTGTCAAGGATGGGGACAAGCCTCTCTCTTCGATCGTCAATCTCCTTGCTATAGATTTGGCTCTATGAGGACTATTGCACCATTCTTTAGGCTATGAAGGCTCTTGGAGACTCTTTGAGACTCTTGGAGACTGTCGGAGACTCTTGGAGACTAGCTTGCAAAGGGAAATGGCAAGCTTATATAGATGGTGGAAGGGGAGTTGGGATCCCTACAATCATGGGATTGGCCCTATCCTCAAGGAAGCTTCCATGAGAGGTGGAAAACTACTTCCTCTACATGGAGATCCAGAGCCAAACGTCCCAACTCAATTTAGAGACCAGTTTAGGAATTGGTTGGAGTCAATCTTCTGCCATTTATTTTTTAAAAACACCCCTTATTAAGCCTGGCGCGAGTGCGACTCTGAGACAGAGTTCCAATTGGCGCGCCCTCTTTGGAGGATTTCCCCCATTGGCGCAGGTATAACACTGGCTAGTCGCGCCAAGGATGAAAAGGCTATTTTTAGGGTTTTTCACAAGGAGATGTCTTCAGGGGAATGAAATTCCATGTTTATGGGAGTGCCATGAAAGTGTTTTCAGGTTATGCCACTACTCATAGGTGATGGAATGAGCCCTCCAATGTGCGAGATGGGGGATTGCAGGGACGGTGACAAATTGTTGTGTAACACACATTTAATGTTCTCCCACTATAATATTTTCATGTGCATCATTTAAAATTCTAATTGTAAACGGGAAATTTAGCTTAATATTTACTATTCAGAGTACCCTAAGTCTGATTGTCTTTACAATTTTAATGTTTTCTTCTGATGTATGGTTTAGGAATTCTTAGTTGCTCTTAAACTATTACTGAAACACTTTTCTCCATTTCACAATTCCACTCATTCATAAGCACCAGTATTCACAGCTAGCTTGCCTTGCATTTGCTTTTGAATGTGATGCATATACCCAGCCTATTTAGACTCCATAGCCCAATGGAAACTATTTGAAGAAACTCCTTAAATCCAACCACGAACAATAAAACAAAAACAACTCTTGCAATTAATTTAACTAGCCTAATATCATAAAGCTTAAAAAAATATAAATCTTATAGAGAGATCCCTCTCTGAGTCTATGAGGGCTAGATCCTAGGCTTCAAGTGGTTTTGATGTTGTTCTTTATAATTTAGTCTTGCCAATCTTATAAATTATAGAGTGATAACATAGTGGAGACCATACTGGGGACATAATTGAAAATTTTCAATTTTCATCTGAATTCAGAAGAACCCAACTAAAATGCATTGTATGATACAACTTTCTTTTAAATATTGGTTTCTTTTAGTCTTCAATAGTCAGTTTGTATGTGATTTTAACCTAAATTATGGCTCTGAAAATAATATCCACCAGATCCAAATCCCCATCCTATTCTAGACAATCCTCAGAAGATCTTGATGAAAAATACTAGAACAGTAAGTCAAACCGGTGACAGAATTATTTATAGTTCTAGCTCCTTACCTGATAACTTTATCACTTTGCAAGACATTCAATTTTATTTATAGTTTGAACAAGGTCTCTTCAAAACCAAATCTCAGAATTGGACTGACCTTACAATTTTTGATCCATCCATTTTTCATACCTCTACCCATCCACCTTCACCCACCATTCATCTCCCTCCACCACCTCCACCAATCATGGCAGCAAGATATGCCTCATTGGTGCATCCGGCCCCTCTACCTCCTATGCCCTAGGATTACCAATCTAAGATTCCACTATTTGATAGCATTTGTCATGTGACTGCCCAATAACACTTTGATAAAATTAATGATTGTTTTGACCTGCATTAACACAACACCTTGTTAGATTCGGGTGCATCACACAACCTTATGCCAAAGGCTGTCATAGAGAAACTTGGCCTTGAAATCACTAGACCTTACACATATTTATACTCTTTTGACTCTAGTAAAGTTAGGTACCTAGGTTTGATCAAAGATATGTGTGTCACTCTATCTCAGATACCTGTAAATAGTTTAGTGATGGACAGTGTTGTAGCTGACATTCCCCCTAAATATGGAATACTCTTATCTCGCTCATGGGGATCAAAATTACAAGGGACCCTGCAATTGGACATGACATATGCTACAATTCCAGTGTTTGGTCAACCAAGAATACTATATAGGGAAACATTAATGAACTACATAGTGAGTAGCCAACATAAACCTAAAAATTACCCTCTGTACTTTGTTCACACCGACCTTGATTCTTTCATTTTGTAAAATGATGGAATCATTGATTCACAAGTTTCCCATATAGAAAATGATCCCACAGAAAATCATGACAGTCAAATACAAACAGAACAACTAGATCCAGCAAATGAACCTCTTTGGAATATGAGTTTTTATGGCTCATGTGGAAAATTTGGCTCGGGGACAGGCATTTGGGTATATAATGCAAAAAACAATAGTGCACAGGGTCATTCATACAAATTAAATTTTCAGTGCACAGACAACATTGCAGAATATGAAGCCTTGCTTTTGGGATTACAAATGTTGAAAAAAATAGGAGCAAAAAGGATCTATGTACATGGTGACTCTAAGTTGGTCATAAAACAAGTTAAAGGATTGTATGCAACCAAACATCCTAAATTAAGAGCTTATAGAAATTTTGTCCTTGATTTCTTGAGAACTTTTGATGAATATGATTTAGCAGTAATTCCCATAAATCAGATTGTCCTAGCAAATGGCCTAGCTTTTTCAGCAAGTACCTGTAAACTGCCTCACCCAAATAAACAACATACAATTGACGTCAAGCATCGTCCTTCTGTGCCAGACAAAATAAGGTACTGGAAAGTTTTTGGCAATGATAAAAAATCGAAAGCTTCCTACAATCTAAAGATGAATTTTAAGACAACAATATAGACATGGATTGTGAGGAAGATAGTCTTACTAATGAACAAAGTACTAAAAAAAAAAAAAATGTTTTGGAAACTATTTTTTTATATGTAAATACCAATGTAAATATTTCAGATAATAACACTGTACATAACATAGAAAATAAAAAAGACCTGGAAAAAGAAGAATTCAAAATACTCCAACTCAAAGACAATAATATGCCTAGAGGGCTGGTCCCTTTAGAGGAATTATTTGACTTTAATGATGTGGAAAAGAAACCCAAAATGGATCCAACTGGAGAAAATATTGAGGAGTGTAATATAGGCATTGAACAGAATCCCAAAATCATAAAATTGTCTACATCTCTACCTAGTATTACGAAAAGGAGATATATAGCCCTGTTCAAAGATTTCATTGATCTGTTTGCATGGGGTTATGAGGATTTGAAGTCTTATGATACCAACATCATTCAACATAAAATTTTCATTAAAGAAAATAAAAAACCATTCAGACAGAAATTGCGAAGAATAAATCATGTTTTGATGCCTTTAGTTGAGAAAGAAATTAAAAATATGTATGAATCAAGAATCATAGTACCACTCAGATACTCCAAATGGGTTTCCAATATTGTCCCAGCTAGAAAGAAAATAGGTAAAATTGGACTCTATATTGACTTTAGAAACCTTAATAAAGTATCTCTTAAGGATAATTACCCGTTACCGAAAATGGATCACATATTTCAAAGGGTAGTGGATTCCAGTAGGATATCTTTGTTAGATGGTTTTTCTGGTTACAATCAAGTGTTAGTACACCTTGATGACCAAGATAAGACAACTTTTACAACTCCTTGGGGGACTTTCATGTATGTGAAAATGCCCTTTGGATTAATGAATGTTGGAGATACCTTTCGAAGGGCCATGGACATAGAATTTGCTGATGACACTAGCCACTTTATTGTGATTTATTTGGATGACATCACTGTGTTTTCTATTTAAACTGATGAAGAACATCTAGCACACTTGAGAAGATTTTTTTTTAAATGCAGAAAATTTGGAATTTCCCTGAATCCTAAGAAGACATTATTTGGATTGGAAGAAGGAAAAATGTTAGGCCATATTATCTATTAGGAGGGAATCAGAATTGATCCTATAAGAATTGAAGGAATATTAAAAATCAACCATCTCAGAAATCTTGAAGAACTCCAATCATTCATTGGTAAAATCAAATTCCTAAGGATACTTATACCAAACTTAGCAGAACTTTTAAGGAACATTACCAATATTCTCAAGAAGGAATCAAAAATAAAATGGACCATAGAATCAAAACAGTATTTTGATTTAGTCAAGCTAACATTGACGAAAGCCCTAGTACTAATCAGTCCAGATTTCACTAAAGATTTCATGATTTTTTCTTTTTCTTCTGAACATATTATTGTTGTTGTTTTATTACAGAAAAACAGTGAAGAACGGGAGCAGCCAATAGCCTTTTTTAGTAAGGCATTAAGAGATGCATCATTGAAACATAATATCATGGAAGAACAGGCTTTTTCCTTGGTTAAAACATTGAAGGATTTTAGAGTCTATATTTTACATTCACATATCATTGATTATGTTCCAAATGCAGTTGCCAAAGATATCTTAACACAAAATGGTCCTGATGGAAAAAGAGGAAAATGGATTGCAGTGATCCTGGAATATGATTTGGAAATCAAGCCTCCAAGTTGATTAAAGGCCAAGGATTAGCTAAATTGATGGAATAATCCAACTTTCATGCTTTGGACATCAACATGGTACATTCATTAGATTATCAAGAGGAACTGGCGACTCCACTGATTGATGAAGCATTCCTGAATTCTCCATGGTATGTTGATATTTTGTATGTACTGTCAAATTTTAACGCTCCTCCTGGTTTGTCGAAAACAAAGGCTAGGTTTCTAAAACTCAAAGCTGTTAAATTCTGCATTTTAGATACTTTTTTGTAGTGGAAAGATATTGGAGGTATTTTTCTTAAATGTTTATTTAAATGTGATGCAGATAGAGTGACACAGGAGTTCCATGAAGGTGACTATGTTGGCCATCTCTATTGGAAAGCCACTGCTACCAAGATCATGAGAGCTGGTATTTATTGGTCCACCATTTTTCATGATGTCCATAAGATGGTTACTGCTTGTCATAAATGTCAAATCTTTGAAGGAAAGACAAATTTATTTTCCTTACCTCTGAAACCTATTTCTGTGGAAAGCCCTTTCTAGCAATGGGTGTTGTGGTGTGTTTGGTGCACGTATGTAAAAAATCACACCAGTTTAAGGGGTGTGGTTTACCCCTTTAAACTATTGGTAACAGGCAGAAACACGTGGAGTAAATGAGCATACTATATATAAGAAGAAGCATGCAAATGTAATCTAAAAACTAAACTAAAACTAAACATAAATAGGAAAAATATCTGAAGGATTCAAACGACACAATAATGCTAACGGTGGCTCTAGGCCCCCTCTTATTGAGCGTTGGTAGTATGGAGAGAAACACTTTACCCTCTTGAAAAAGGGCACCTAGACAATGGTTTTAGGTCCCGATGCAAGGATGTGATTATCCCAAGCTTGCCTTGGTGCAGTCTCCCTCTCTCTCTAACGTGTGGACTGAGCTTGTTGGGTGGCCAACAAGTGAGTCCCCTCTATCTTCAGCTTCGGGTCATACACTGCTGGTATTTCTTGGGCAATTCTGGCTAGCATAAAGATGTGATCACCCATTCTTCATCTCATGGTGGCTTTATATAGGGGATTTCAAATCCTCCTTCCCTCCCTTGGTACATTTTGGATGGTGACCCAAGGGAGAGGTATGATTCCTTTGTGTCCTCCAAATATTCCATTGTGTGCTCACATAGTGTCTAAGGAGGCGTTGGTGGCTTTCCTTAGGTGTCTTCAAGTAAGGAGTAACTTGTCCTTTGCTTTATGTGGTCTCGAATAGTGACATTTCGCCACTCTAAGGAATGCACGCTTATCGAGCCAAAAGGCACGTAGAAGTTGCTCTTCTCATGGGATAATGCACACAATCAGCATTTAAGACTAGTTCAAATTTGATTTTCCTCAAACCTTTGAGATTTTTAAATACTTTTTGGATCTTGTAATGTCTTTCAGCCCTGTAAATCCTTTGGCTTGACATTAATTAATGTCATTTTCAGTTGTACAATTTTCCAGCGTTAACAGTTTCCCCCTAATGTGTGAGGTCTAGGAAGGACTGTAAAGTCAAAATATATTATATTTTATTTTTTGTATCATGCATAGAGAGAGAGAAAGACTTGCGTGAAGCCTTGGGATTGAAAACACCCTGCACCATTTCCAAGAATGACCATGTCTAAGGGATCCTGCAAGCAAATACAATTTACAATACATATACAAAATTTCAACAGGGCGGGCATGTTCCATGCTCGTGATGCTATGGCTAGTTAAACAAAATTGACAGATATATTTTCTGTCTGTGTCACTATGATGGTAGTGATGCTGGCAGTTGTTGACGACGACTGCTGACGCCCTCAGGGGCGTTTTTTCTTTGACAATAGGTGGAATGTGGTACCCAATGCATAAAATTGGTATGGCATATATATTTGCAATGTACTCCTAGGTGTTGGCTGGGACCTTCCCGTGTAAGCGTTCTTGACAGAGACACTTATGGAGGCATGCGTCTTCGACGGATATGATCAAAGTGAAATGGTTGTAAGGTACGATACCATCTTGACATGAAAGCTTTTGTCATAGTCGAATGTCAGGAGGATTGATGACATCTGTGGACAATGATGTCTCCCACAGTGCCACCCAAGGATGCCCCTTTGCATGGAGAGGGGTGATCTAAGGTACCACTTCCTTTTTGGAATAGAAGTGTTGAAGTTGACAAAAAGAAAGCCTCAATTGAACGAGGGGTTGCCAATATGAGGGATTGGGGACCTAGATGTCATGGGTTTAACATAGCCATGTTAGCGAGGGGTGATTGAAACTGGTGATGGGGATTTAGTGGCCCAAGGTAGGAGTATACTTAAGTAGCTTGGCGGAAATCATAGTTATTTCTGAAGGGGAAAATCCCTGGGGTCGGTAGGACTTCCTGGGCGGGTGTAAACCAGCTATGAATGTCATGATGGTTTGTGCGTGGGGGTGAAATACTCTGACCAAGGGTGTTCATGAACTAATTCCATGGGAGAAAAGATGAAATGCAAGGGTGAGAGGACGAATTGCACTGTTTGCGGCCTTTTTACACTTACCAAAAGAATAAAATCATGGTGTTTTGTTTGTACAAAACACAGAGACGAGTACCCCAAAACATGAAAGTGTTCACTCACTGATGGCGTGAGGAAGGTGTTTTGCTGAGCGTGGGGGTCCCATTGGTTGGTCTCATGTGCGGGGTTGATGAAGCGGATGAAACAAGTGTCGCAGATTGGATTATGCTGGTGGAGGTATGGGGGGCCAAATGCGAGGCGTGGTGGTGCGCTTTTGATCTGCTTGTACAACCTGGTCGTCCAGGAAGGGGACTTCAGCTTGTATGGTAAACTTGACCTTATGCATGATGAATGGACAGGCATGAGGTGCTTCCCGAACTGAAGTGGTATGGACATGGTGTCACTTTTGTTGTGATATGTTAAACTGTGGGTGACGAGCACCATGGAGGGGAGGCTCTACCGACCAATGCAGATGTTTATCATGTGCAGGGTGAGGTGATGATAAACACGGTCAAATATGAGGACCCTATGGTTTATTTATGATGGAGAAATGATGTCAAGATATGCAAAGTTCTCTGGGACTCTATCATGCTAGGGGTAGAATGATACCTGCTCTGAAACTTTCAGGAGATAATGTTGTGGATGGTTTGCGAGATTTTCTTGCAAAAACAACTACCTCAAGTGAAAGCATATTCTTTATCAAAATTTACTAGAAATCATGAGCTTTAAAAAAGAAGATGAGAGAGGGCATACCTGTTGGCACTGAAAATTTATTTTTTTGGGAGTGCGAATGTGCGGCATCACCTATGTTTTCTTGGGAGTTGTTACTTGGCTCCTAGTTTTGATTTCAGTTGGGGTTGCCCCTAGACTGAGATCATGGGGGGAATTTTCGGTTACTGCCCCCTGTCCAGGATCTCCCCGAATACAAATTACTACTGCCTAGATGACCTAAGGTCAAAGACCCAACCGAGCCATCTGCAGCAATCGATGCGCTTGGTAACTCAAGAGGATGAGGCAACCAGGTTCCCCTGTCCATGGTTAGTGTATGGTGTCTTGGGGGGAAGAGGGAAACATGGATGTCTTTCTCGTGACTGTTGCTCCTCCTGTAGGTACAGTATGACACAAGGTTCATTTCCCACAGACTGGGTGGAGGGATCCTCTTGATAGGATCACTCGATGGCATGTAAGGCAAACCTATAACATAGAATCTCTGGACAATGGTGGGTATAGTGCCCATAGTTACTACAGATAGCGCATGCGTGATTTGTACGCAACACTTTGCCTTTACCTTTGGTGGTAGGTTCCTTTTTACAGGAACGTGGCATTGCGATGTCTGTCTCAGATCCAAGGAGTGGTTTTAATTCATCCAGCTCTAGACAGATATGGGTAGGGTGACCGATTATGTCACATATGGCACAGACTAGTGATTCTTTTTGCATGGCAGGGGTCACCATCTTCTTTCCTCTCTTCTCAATTTTCTTAGTTGTAATCACTCATTTTGTAATGGGAATTTCCTTTACAGGGGTGGTTTCAACCATTTCTTCGATGAGTGGGGCCTCCTCGAGACTGAAGGGCTTCAATCCAGTGGCAGTAACGTGGGTAGCTCCTGTTCTTGTAGGGGGAATGAGGTACAAAACTATAATTTCCAACGATATGTTGGGTAATACCAGTGTTGCCAAAACCTGTTGGGAGACAAAACTAGCTGGGGGGTAAAGGAAAGGGGTTTGGGAAGTGGCGTAGGCTAAGGATGCTATCGTGGCCGATGCCTCGGTGTCGTTACTTCTTGATTTTGTGTCCTGACTAGCCTCGGCGCCTGACGTGGACATCATGCATACCAGAGCTCCTATGACATCAAGTGATGCCTTAGGGATAATGGGAGGATCTCCTAGGAATGACCCTAGAACGAACGATGGTTTGAATTGGCCAGGGAAATATTCTTGGTACCATGAGAGAGCATCTGAGGTTGTATCTACATAGGGTAGAATTACATCCGTGTTGGTTAGGGGACTCTTCTCACTGTGTGTCAGCTGGTCTATGGTAATAATGTTCTCCTCATGGGGGAACATCATAATGCGGAAGACGAAGGGGGCTATGGTAGACATGGCATACATATAACTCCGTTCGAGGAGTATATTGTAATCCAAGTGAGCGTCCAAGATTCAATGTCTATGTGGATTTTCTTTCCAGCTAAACAGACCGAGACATTTTGGTAGAGGCCGACAGGGGTCGAGGGATGACCGTTGTATGCTCGAAGCGTGATGACTGAGGGTTTTAGTTCGGGAGAACCTAACTTCTGCCAAAACATTTTGGACATGATGCATGTAGATGCACCCTCGTCTATGAAATATCGGTGGATAGTGATATTCTGCACTGACACTGGTATCTGGAAGGAAACCATGGAAGGAAGCTGGGGGGTGGCTTTGTCTAATTCAAAAACCATCAGGTGCTATCGACAGGGTCGATAGCACCTAACGTGGAAAGTAGGGCTTTCCATTGTTTTTGGCATGGTTGCAAAACTTCCAAAGTTGACATGGCAGCGGGAGATTGTGCTAAATTTTTCACATTGCTATAATTATGGGCCGCTTTGGAGTAGTTTCTTTCTTGCCTATTAGGTCTCTTTTCCATCTTTGGTAATGGTTCTATAGGCATATTTGAAATGGTCAAAGGTGCAGTCGGTGCACTAGTACTTTCCCCTGATGTATTGGTGTCTGGTGGGGTGTCGTAGTTGTGATTCCGTGTTTCGAAAAACATCTCTTCTCCAGTCATGTAGATTTCATGGGTGCTTTTCTTGGAATCATCTTTATTTTACTGGTGAGTGCTTACCATCCCTTGGTTGGGGAAAGTTTCTTGCATCACGGCTGGTTGCTGGGAAGATCCTCCTTGTCCTTGGTTACTTTGTAGCTTCTTTATCTCAGGGAAATCGGGACAGTGGTGAGTATAGTGCCTGTATTCACCACATATCGAACAGGAATGGTTTGTTCAAAGAGGTGGCCTCTTGCTCTATCATTGGGCATTTCTTGGATCCTGGTTCTGATTTTGGTTGGAGTTACCTCCATCCTAGGATCGTGGTGGGCACTGTTGGTTTCTGCCCCCCTGTCCAGGGTTCCCTTTTGGCTTGTTTTTGGATCTTTATTTACCATGTTAGGAGGGTATTTCTAATGGTTATATTGGTGTGTTTGGTTTTGGGATGGCTGCACAATTTTACCTGTGTGTTTTTTTGTATAGGTGGGTCGTGTGCTAGGGACTGACCGTAATGCGGTCCCGGGTTTGGACCTGACTGTTGGATGGGATTTCTTCCGTCGGTTTTTCTTTCTACGTGCTGATTCCCCTGAGCCAGAGGATAAGGTCCTTCCTGGTGATACGCTTGCACCCTATTAGTCAAATTTTTCTGAGGCATATCATGACTTTGAAAACTGGGTTGAGGAACATTCTGGGAAGAACTATATGTGTAACCAGGGTTTTCACTACTGCTGCCCAGGTAACCCTGGGTCATTGACCCAATTAGCCCGTCTAAAGAGTTCGACGTGCCTGGCACTTCTTGATCATTTTGCAGGTGCGAGGCATTAGGCAGGATGTTATAAATATATCCTGACTACGTATAAATCAGCTCAAGCTTCTGGGCTTTGCTGATTGCATCCTCTTCGGATGTGGGGTTTTACTGTCCCACATCCTTTGAAATCTCTATCGTAAGAGTTTTCAAGAACAAATCTAAGAGAACCCGGTCATCGAGTTTGGCTTTACATAAACTGCGACACTACCTCCATTCATGGAGATGGTTTGAGATGTGTATGGCAGGGGTTTGTCTAAAATGAGTCAGTAATTCCATTCCGAAATCATGGTGAATGGGTAACTGAAAATATGTTAGGAACGCAGTAGAGAGGGCACTAAAGGTTCCATGTGAAGCTGAGGGTTTCTCCACATACCATTTCACAGCCACTCCTGTGAGAGTGCGTTGAAATAATCTCAATCGAATAGTGTCGTCAATGATACTATTCAATGAGTACCACAGGTGAAAGGTAATGAAATGATTACCTGGGTATTCTGCTTGGTTGCCTTCAAATTTTGGTATATCTGAAGGGAGCTTCGTGGGAATGAGATGCCATGCAGGATCGTGCGCAATGGGTTCATTCGCTAGCTTGGTTAAATCGGGTAGATTCAACGAAGCTAAGAAAGGTGACTGAGAGGTTGACGCCATTGCAATGTGTGAAGACACAATGTTCTGGTTTGAACGAGGGTTAGTCTGTGACGTACCCTATTTTGTATTCAGCTGGCTTCCCGTATGGGATGCACTCCTCTGCCCCCTGGGGATTGTGGGAGGAGTGGTATGTGGTGTGGTGTTAGGATACTGACTAGGGTTCCCAACTACAGTTGCCCCAATAAAGGAAAAACCAGTTACGGTGGTAGTGTTTTGTCTTTGATGCCTAAATGGAAAAAGACCTGGAACCCCTCCCAGTAATGGGGGGAGGTCCAAAAGACACCTGGATCGATGAGGTTCCATTGGGACCTATTAGGTGTCGCCCAGATTTTGGAAAAATTTGAGAGGATAAAGTCTATGATCAAAACAAATTTCTTGTCACATACATAAAACAAAGCGAAAAATAAAATATATTTCCCTTTAAATTAATCTATGTGATCAAGCAATCAAAAAGGTGGTTTTTGTTCGTTTGCATATGATACTCAAAATCCTAGAAGACCTATGCATCCTCACACACTCAAAAGTAATTGGGCCTTGATAAGATTTCTTACGAGTGTTGGCACAATGTCCTATAAGAGCTGGCAATGCCCCCAGTCAGCCGAAGAGAATCCACCAAGGTAAGGGTAGAGGGTCTGGCGCTTTCCTGCACCATCACCTATAGGGTAAAGGTTGCCCTAGTTTTTGGCCACTAAGAACCACCGTCCCACGTGAGTGTTCGAGTCTTGGGCTTCTTGGTATTTAGCTAACAGTATCGAGTATCAGTTGGGTCAGGTAGCCCCAACTGATACCGCACGCACTGTGCCTAAGCCTAACCCTCTATGAAACGGGTCTCTGCCACGCTCGGTTTTTCTTTTCCGTGGGATGATAGGTGGATTTGAAGGTCCATAAATACACAACTTATATGTTTCAATATGAATTATGATCAAGGCAGCTTATTGGATGCCTACCCCCTTGATCCTAACTTAAGCTATAAATTCTTTTGTGGCCCCTGTGGGGAGAATTTAGTGAGTTTGGTTAAGTTAGTTTTAGGTGTCTTTGCTTCACTTAGTGGGTGAGTGTGTGTGAGCATAAAGTGGAAAAGCACATAGTTTCAATGTGTGGATATCGTTGATCCTTTACAAAATCCCCTATTTAAACTATGATGTATTGTTCCTGGCTCAAATGGAAAACATGTGTGGATAATGGGCCGCTTTCAAATTTTCCTAGTTAATCTATGTGACTAACTATAGGGAGATGGTGAATTGTGAATATGGAGCATTCATATGATTTCCTAGGATCACCGGAGGGTGCAAAGGTAGCAGAGATTACTTGCTCTTTTATAAACAATCAATCCTAGTCCCGCAATTCCTAGTGCAAAAATTGAACTAAACTAAAAAATTTTACACTAGAAAAAAGAAAACTAGCTATGCATGCATGGTCTTGGGCCACTTACTTGGACTAGTTATCTAGGTGTGAGTACCAAAATTTTCAAAACATAAATTTTTCGGAATGCAAGTTACTTTGCCCCCCTACTTAAACTATGTGTAAATTTTGCAAAAATCAACTTGAAGTAAAACTGACACTAAGCCTACAGAAAGCAGCTAAAAGTGAGTTTTAACAAGCTGTGGGGCACCACAACCAGTGTTGGCAGGTGTATTAGGGGCTACCAAGCACCTTACAAGCAGAAAAAGATAGAATTTAGGGAGAAATTTCTCATTTTGTAAATTGCACACAAAAGGTTGAGACAGGTGTGCTTTCTGTGCACGGGTCAGCACTGAATGTGCGCCCTGCGCGTCTATGAGGAAAAAACGCATGCAAAATCCTGCAAGTAAAAAATTTAGGAACTGCTCTTCTTTAGTTTATTACTCGGAGTGAATCTAGGGACTGCAAGAGAAATCAGAGGACATTTAGCTCCACTCCACAGCATAGACAGAGGTCTCCTGCAAAAGAAGGCACAAACACATAAACTTGGTAATAAAACGTTAGTGCAGTCGCCAATCCTGTTGTGGTGTGTTTGGTGCATGTATGTACAAAATCACACCAGTTTAAGGGGTCTGGTTTACCCCTTTAAACTATTGGTAATAGGCAGAAAGAAGTGGAGTAAATGAGCATACTATATATAAGAAGAAGCATGCAAATGTAATCTAAAAACTAAACTAAAACTAAACATAAATAAACAAAAGCTCTGAATGAGTCAAACGACACAATAATGCTAACGGTGGCTCTAAGCCCCTCTTATTGAGCGCTGGTATTAAGGAGAGAAATACTTTACCCTCTTGCCAAAGGGCCCCTAGACAATGGTTCTAGGTCCCGATGCAAGGATGTGATTATCCAAAGATTGCCTCGGTGTAGTCTCCCTCTCTCTCTACTCTATGGACTGAGCTTGTTGGGTGGCCAACAAGTGAGTCCCCTCTGTCTTCAGCTCTGGGTCACACACTACTGGTATTTCTTGGGCAATTCTGGCCAGCATAAAAATGTGATCACCCATTCTTCATCTCATGGTGGCTTTATATAGGGGATTTCAAATCCTCCTTCCCTCCCTTAGTACATTGTGGATGGTGACCCAAGGGAGAGGTATGATTCCTTTGTGTGCTCCTAATATTCCATTGTGTGCTCACATAATGTCTAAGGAGGCATTGGTGGTTGTCCTTAGGTGGCTTCAAGTAAGGAGTAACTTGTCCTTTTCTTTATGTGGTCCCGGATAGTGACATTTCTCCACTCAAAGGAATGTGCGCTTATCAGGCCAAAAGGCACGCAGAAGGTGCTCTTCTCGAAGTATAATGCGCGCAATCAGCATTTAAGACTAGTTCAAATTTGATTTTCCTCAAACCTTTGACATTTTTAAATACTTTCCGGATCCTGTAATGTCTTTCAGTCTTCGGTTGTACAATTTTCCAGTGTTAACAATGGGGATTAGACTTCATAGGATAAATTCACCCCCCATCCTCTGCCCAACATAAATGGATCCTCACTGCTACAGATTATTTCACCAAATGGATAGAGGCCACCCCTTCTAGAAATTCCACTGACTCTATCATAATAAAATTCCTAGAAACCAACATCCTTTCTAGATTTGGTTGTCCTAGAAAAATAATTATAGACAATGATGTAGCCTTTAGGTCCAAAAAGATGGTCTATTTCTATCACAGGTATCATATAACATTGGACCATTCAACAGCCTATTACCCTCAAGCTAATGGACTGGTTGAATCTTCAAATAAAATCCTGGTGAACATCATCAAAAATCTTCTAGAGGAGAATAAGAAATCATGGCACAATAAGTTGATCAATGCTCTTTGGGCTGATAGGCTCACCACAAAGAAATCAATTGGCATGTCTCCATATCAACTGGTTTATGGAATGGATGCAGTGTTTCCTTCTTCCTTGGGAGTTACAGTAATGAATATGGTCCAAGAGATTCAAGCCGAACCCAATGACATTCAAAGGAGGATAAATGATACCATTCAGTTGTAGCAGTCCAGAGAGGAGGTTTAAAACAGAACACAATTAATTCAAGAGAATATCAAAAATATATTTGACAAGAGAACCAAGGCCAATGATTTCAATTTGGGGGATAAAGTTCTGAAATGGGATTCCAGAAGAGAGGATAAAGGCAAGCATGGAAAGTTTGATAATATTTGGCAAGGGCCATACATCATTGGTGCTTTCAGGGGAAATAACGCTTATTTTCTCAAAGAGTTGGATGGTAGAGAAGTATATGGAAGACCTGTCAATGGCAGCATGTTGAAACACTCTCTTTTGAAATACAGGTTGAATTTTCATCATTGTAAATACCACAATCTTACAGTTTTCAATAATTCATTAGAAAAGGTAGAAGCCCGAAGTGAAGGCCCTAAGCCTAGTTTCATGAGAGGATATGAAAACAGAAAAGAAATCAGTAGAAGAAGAAAATAAATTAGTTAAAAAGGTTGCAGAAAAAGGAGCCATCCAAGGCTATTGGTCTCAAGTTCTTGAAACTTCTTATCAAGAAGCGCCATCCCCAGCTGGAGCCACTATTAGTACCCTATAAATTATAAGATCTCAAGGTGATTGGATACTTCACATTTCCCGCAAATTTTCATTATTGAAAGGCTATTCAAATTATTTCAAATTGAAAAAAAAAATATGAAAAGAAAGAAAAGAGGGTATAAAAAGAAGAAAAAGAGAAAAGAAAGAAAACACCAAAAAATAAATAAAACTGAAAGTGTTGCAAGTTCAAATGCCACTACTCATTAGATAAGTTTGTCCAGACACACAATTTAATCATGATTGGACAGTTTTCAATTTCTGTTGATAGGTTAGTGAAAAAGATTTTCCAAACTGTTTAATCTTGGCTTATCAGTAGATAGGTAGAAAATGAAATTGACTCAACCTTTTAAACTGAGTCAATGGCTGAAATAAGGATAGGTGTTAGGATAGAAATTCAAAAGAAAAATTATTTAGGGGTTTTCTAGTCCAAATACACCCGGAAAAGAAGAAAAAATGTTAGATCAATAGCTTTGGGTCGGTATATGTGTTGAGGAGGAAAAATGGAAGGAAAATATGAAATTTACCTTACAAAGTACAACATCAAAATCGTATTTTCCTATGCAGGAAGAAGAAGATCAAAACAGAGAGTGTTCACACTCAAAGGTTTGAAAAAGGAATCAGATTCTAGAGTTTGGAACTAATTTATGTTCCAAGTCATTTGGTCATTTTTTATGTTTAAATTTTATCTTAAGTTCCAAAGTATTAATATCCCCTTTGTTCTAACCTCCAAACTCTCGCATTTTATTTTATCCTAAATTTTATACTACTCTCTAACATACATAATTTCTGACCCCACCATCCCATCACCATGTCACATTCGCAACTAACCATCCCACACCTTTCCCGACATCCCCGCTCATCACTTCATATATGTCGCTCCTCAACTCTTTTCGGCCCCCCCTCACCCTCCAAAATATAACAACGGGGGGGGGGTCCAAAATGGGCTATATCCCATACCGCCATTCCTACTAAGTGTCATGCCGAGAAGATTTCACACCCCCCCCCCCCCGCTGATACCACTGACCACCTTCGACCCCCTTCGAAAAGTGGTTTCCGCCGTCAACCAAACCGTTGCACATGTTTGACTGTTACCAATGTTGTTGCGCCACGTCCACCATCATCTGTCCACTCCACCCTATCACATCTCTTCCCTCCAGCAGCTCGTTGTGCCATAAGTGGTTGGGCCATTATCCAATGGACCTGCGCCAACTCAACGATCATCCCCCCAATTACATGTTAAAACCTGAATTCATGCCATAAGTAGAGTTTTCTTTGCTGATATTGTTAAAATTGCAGGTATTGGATTCATAGGAAGAAACAGTCAATCCTTAGTGAAGAGAATATTTTTTTCATCAAAAGGAAGTTGTAAACACACAGCAACTCTTGTTACGGATTATGATTAGTTCTTCAGCTCTGTTCATGCTTCCCCTTCTATTATTCCCCTTCCCTAGTGTTGATCCATATCATTTCCCCTTCTCTCCTCCCTTTTCTTGCATCTCATTCTTCATTGCAGGGGTAGAAAGATTTACAGAAGTCATAAAATGCCTCCAAAGGCATACCTGCAACCTTTCAACCCCATGGTCTACCCTCAGGTAGACTTAGATCACATACCCCTGGTCGACAGAGATTACAAGATCCACAAGACAAAGTCTGACTTCAAATTGTTCGATGTCTACTGCTGGCTTGAGCACAAATTCCTTCAAGAAGTAGATGATATAGGCCTTTGGGAGACCAAATTTCCTTATTTCATCTTTCCCAAAACTCGTAGCTTTCTTGAGCTAATCACAAAATGTCAATAATGTTATGACATTAACCAGAGAGCCATAGTGGACCCTATAGGAGAAATACTATTTTCCATCAATTCCCAATCCATTCAAGAAAGGATGCAGGCCCCCATTGTTGATAATACCATTCTCTTTTCATATGAATCCCTAAGAGAATTATACCAGAAGCTTGACTTTTCTAGCAGGGCCAAACCTTAGAATTATTCTTGGCCACACATGCCCCATTTCCTACCACAAATCCCCCATACCCTTCATAAATATTTCTTGATAGGACCAAGCACATCATCACTATTTTATCTTACTTATTAGGGTATCACAATGATCAGTGGGTAGATGAAGCTATGATTGGCTTCTTGTCTATTCTTTCCTCAGATGTTGAGCCCAAAACCATGTTCAACTATGCATAGTTCCTTGCAGATGAAATTCATGAGCAGTTCCTGAAGTTTCAGACAGAGGAGGTTTTCAAATACACCTTTGTGTTGATATACATGTTTTTTTACTTCCAATCCACCAGATTTCAGTTTGATATGATGAATTTTAATGATGATTCTCAGCCCCAATCAGTGATTTTATGGACTACTTTATTGATGAAGGAGCAAAAGAATTACTCCTACAAGAGCTTTGTAAACTTGTTTACTCATCCATCAATCAATGCACTCAATAGCACTACAGAGCGAAGGATTAGTGAGGAAATAAAGAAGGTGATGTAGTTGACAGAGCAGATCAGAACAGCAGATTGGTACCTCTACCAAAACTACATATAGATCAAGGTTTATGGCAATGAATTGGCCTCCTATAAACTGCCCCAAGTATCTCTCTATGAGAATTTTTTCACTTGAATACATCAGACAAATGATAAATGCAGATGAGATTCATTTTGTCTCTGCTAAGTAGAAGTCACAATTCAGGATCAAATCCAAAATTGGTCCATTTATTTGCAACAGCAAAGCAGCAAGGGATGAGGCAGATAAAATGTTAAAGGAGATGAAGCTCCCACATAGTTTCACTTCTTCCTATAATCCAATGGGGATCATATCCAAGAAGAGGGTGGAGAACAAGTCCACACCCTACATTCATACCCACAGATTGGATATAGAAAAGTACATGAACCAAGAAGAATGGGTAGCATAAACACTCCAGGAGGTAGAAGAGCAAGTCATCTCTACTTCAGGAATTCAAACACCAACTCCACAAGAAAGGAAAGTTGCAGGAGTTCAAGCTGACAAAGGAAAGGAGCCCAAAAAAGAGATAGGAATCAAAAGGACTAGGGAAGATCAAACAGACATGGATATTGATCCCTCCACTAAAGAATTCAAAATGAAGTACAGGAAGAGGGCCAAAATCTACATGGACATTGACCAGGGCAGTTAGAAAGATCAACAGACAGTTATCACAATCAGAGATTCACCAAGCTCATCTCCAGCAGGTGGCCAAACAGTAGTCTCAACATCCTCTACCATTATGCCTTTCCAACAGCAGAACGTGTAGACTCCCACATCTACATCCACTGCAAGAAAAAAGGAGGAGGATATCTTTGATACATTCAAATAAATCAAAAGAAGGAATGAGGTTCTTAAGACCAACACATATAATCAGTTTTCGAAACAAACAAGAAGATCCCAAAGCAGGCTTCTTTAATATTTTGACTCTGAAAAGGGGAGAATGAATATGACCTTCTTAGAAGCACACATTCCTCAGCCCAAAGGTGTAGCAGACTACAAGAAGACTTCTTATGATTTTGACACAAAGAAAATTCATCTAATAGACCAAATGGAGATGCACAAGAAAACGGGAGAAGATCTCCTCCATGGCCAAAGACTCAAGGATTAAATCCCCAGAGGATTTAGTGATGAAACTCCGGTACAATCCATCAAACATAGCAGTGGAAGAAACACTTGTGAGGAAGAAGAATGTAGACATAGTTTCTTTGAGGAGGTAGCTTAAGATTCCAGTGAAAGAAGACCCTATGGCCAAGGAGATAGAAGCGACTGAAACACAAAAGGAAGAAATGTTGCAATTGATTGTCGAGAAAACATAACAAATTAAGAAAATGGAGACTGAGATGGAGAAAATGATAAAATAAAGGTAGAAAGCAATAAGAGATTTAGTGAAGGAAGTAGTGAAAGAAGTAGCTAAGGCCATTATTCCACTGCAGGTAGTCCCTCTTACAGTTATTCCATCACCTACAACAACAACAGGTACATCAGGTGAAGGCCCTAAGGAGTTAGCTAAAGCAATGGAGAACGTGTCCTTACAAAGAGCAGAAATTAAAAATTTGCAAGATCAACTGAGTGACCTACAAGAGCAGTTCAAAAGAAAAGATTTAGCACATGCCACAAAGTTATAGATCAGTAAAAAGTTGAATGGAGGTTGCAGAAGTCCCTTCAAGAGTCCTCAATTAGACACATGATAGGAAGAGTTAAACAAATTATTTGGTTGGATATAATTGAATCCATGAATGATATATGACCATAAATTCAAATGATTTTTGAACAGAGGGACTTAATTGATTTAGTGAAAGTTTCCATTGAGAAAACAAATGATGAGCTTGGGGAAAAGCCCCAAACTGCCAACAATATCATCAGATTCTTGAATTCCAAAAGCAGTCATGAATTGGAAAAACTGCAAGTGGAAGACAGAACAACCACCATACTGGAGGTAAAAAAGGCGTTGAGCAAGAAGAGTCTAGTTACACAGCTAGAGGAAATATGCCATCAGCTGGAGATTGGGGTGAGTAGGTTTTTCAATAAGATCGAGCCACTAAACAAAATGGGATTGACCTTATTTGTTATCAATGATAAGTTGATGCCTAGGACTAATTATGTAAAAAGGCTCACAGATATTTCAAAGGACACATCCAAGCTTACCAAATATGAAGAACACTATGACTGGGAAAGCATTTTATGAAGTTATCAGCAATGGTGTCTTCATACAGCATGAAATTAAGCACATGTTTCAGTTGAGTCCTACATTTGTGAAGTACACCGAGAAAGATGAAGTCTACAGAAAGTTGAACAGAACTAAGATTTTGACTCAAGAGGAATGGAAGAATTTATGTGGACTCCAAGGAGGTTGACAACTCAGCATGATGACAAAAGAGGCAGCTCAGTGAATTATCTACATCAGTGGATCCAGTGCATCGGGACAGCTCAGCAGTATCAAATTTGCCTGCACAGCAGATCGCAACAGCATTGAAAAATGGCTTTTATGATGAGTTTGGGCATCTGTTAAATGTCGTTACACTGAGTGATTGTTTCATAATGAGTTTTGACATCTGTTACAAAGCCGCTACAACGCGTACATGCATGAGACGCACAGGCCAAATTTTAGTTACTTTGTAATAAAAGAACTGATTGCCCTTCTGATAATGGCGATCAGTTGAAAATAGTTTAAATATAGCATTTTATTTAGTATTAGGGGTTGGACCCTAGTTTTGTAAGTGCTTTTCATTGCAAGTACTTGTAATTTTTCAAGTTGGAGCATCAATAAAGAGATTAGTCTGCAATATTCATGTGTTGTGTAGTCTGGTGATGTTTTTCCGTATTCACGTTTAATGTTCTCCCACTGTAATCTTTTCATGTGCATCATTTAAAATTATAATTGTAAAATAGGAAAGTTAGCTTAAGATTTATTGTTCATAGTACCTTAATTCTGATTGTCTTTACAATTTTAATGTTTTCTTCTTATGTATGGTTTAGGAATTCTTAGTTGCTCTTAAATCATTACTGAAACATTGTTCTCCATTTCACAATTCCACTCAGTGATAAGCACCAGTATTCATAGCTAGCTTGTCTTTCATTTTCTCTGGAATGTGATGCATATACCCAGCCTATTTCGACTCCATAGCCCAATGGAAACTGTTTGAAGAAATCCCGTAAATCCAACCACAAAAAATCAAACAAAAACAACTCTCGCAATTAATTTAACTAGCCTAATATCAAAAAGCTTAAACAAATCCAAATATTATAGAGAGATCCCTCTCTGAGTCTAGGAGGGATAGATCCTAGGCTTCAAGTGGTTTTTATGTTTTTCTTTATAATTTAGTCTTTCCAATCTTATAAATTATAGAGTGATAACACCATAAACAAAGGCTAAAATCCCTGTAAAATCTCAGACTACCTACTCAGCTAAACCCCTCCTTAAAAGGTGGAAACATACTAGAACCCTAAGGTGCTTGGTCCTACTTCAAGGAGACAAACTGAGCATATCCAAGCCTAAGACAGGTTGAGACAGAGGTGAGACAACCCTGAATAGTGCTTGTGGCAAACCCTGACTGTAACAGAAAAAATACAGAAAAAAGTTGCAACTCGCAGGTACTGACCTGTTAGTTGTTGAAATCGCAGTTTCTGGCCAAATAGGTGCGACCTAAGCTTGAACTCGCAAGTTCTGGGTGGAAAAGTGTGAGTTGCAGATCCAGGATCCTCGGGTGGTAGGTTGCGGAAAAAAATTTCATCTCTGGCGCGGCTGATACATGTTACCTGCGGAAAACACCTGAAAACACCCAGAAGTTAGAATTTTTACTGTTTTAGGGCACAAAAGGTAAAAACCAACATTAAGAGACTAATAATAACTGAAGAAAAACCCTATTTACCGAAGCAGTTCGTTACACAAGAATCTGAATAAAACACAGTGGAGTTGCCAATTGTTAGCACAAATTCTTAACGTAATTGTACGAAAAGAGATCACGTTAGCTGTGTGTGACAAACAACCCTAACAAAAAATATGGTTGCTTAAATTCCTTAGATTTGCAATATATAGTCGAAACAAATGCAGCAAAAATCCAGGTCTGTGCCATAAAAGCAGTTAAACAGTAAAAAGAAATAATATTTTCTCCAAAAATCCAATGGACAAGACAAGATATATAAATAATTTCATATGTATTAACACCTAGGAAGGGAACAAAGAATGATGTTACCAATCCCCCTCAATGAGATGGGTTCTCGATTGTCCTAAACGGTTCAGATCTAGAAGTTTCTCTCTCTCAATTGTGTAGAAAACCCACAACGTGTTGAACTCTATGGGAGCTCAAGAAGCAAGAAAATAGTAGCAGTAATGATAATGATCAAAGTGTGACAATAAAAGTGATCAAAGTATGACTATGAAAAAAGGATAAAAGTGAATAATGAATGGAAAAGCCTCCTATTTATAGCAAAATATTGAGTTATCCTCGATAATGGTGAATAATAAAATATTATTAACCAATATCTAGATCTAACTGCTTCAAATATTTTATTATATTTTGTTGGAGGGAAAAGGAATTTAAATTGGTTAAATCCCTTTATTTAGAAATAATAAAAAAATAAATGATTTATTTATCATTTCAAGGATGGGGTGAAGGAATAATTTAACAAATAATGATTTATTTAATTATTTCTAGGTGATTTAGTCAAATTTAACAAGGAATTTAATTAATTATTCCTAGAGAATAATAAGATAAATAATTATTTATCTAATTATTTCTCATTAATTGGGTTAAATATGACCAGGAATATTATTTAAACAATGGTTTAATTAATTATTCCTAGAGGAAAATTAAATAAATAAGGGTTTATCTAATTATTCCTCTTGGGGTTTCCTGTTTAGACCATAAATAACTTAATAAAATATGGTTTATTAAATTATTTATTATAGTGAAAGAAATTTTACTATGGTAAAATTGGTTTTACATGGTGTAATTCGATCCATCTAATTGTAAATGATTAGATGACCAAAAAATGGTGTAACACCTAGAGCCTTGGTTGGGCAAATGTTCTGGAGCCCAGTGGACAGATGTTGAGTTGAGTTACTAGTCCTGGATCCTTGGTTCGACAAACACTCTGGAGCCCTAGGTGGGCTGAGTTACTAGTCCTAGAGCCTTGTTTGGACAAACGCTCTTGAGCCTAGAAACAGTTGGTGTTGAGTTACTAGTCCTGGAGCCTTAGTTGTAACAAACACTCTAGAGCCCTGGACAGCTTGGGTAGAGACCACTCTAGCGATGGTTGTGATGTTCGATTGTGAGTTGGAATCAGTGGTTGAGGGTTGAGGCGGTTTGTCCTCTGGAAGACGTGGTTTGGTTTTGATGGATTCGGTTTATGAGATCCCATAGTCATGCTTGTAATATGGAATGGAGGTGATTACCTGAAGAGATATTTGGCTCCGCCATGTCTATGGTTGGGTGGAATGTGGAAGTACAAGACTTGGTTGCATTTTTCTAATGGAAATAAGACCTCTTTTACCCTTGTATTGATGGGTAAATATTCTTGTTATTATATGGCTTATATGGTTGTTATGTGCTTGTCATTTCTGTTTCTTTTATTTTGGCTATGACCGAGTTTTATGATGGTGATGAAGTATGGCTCTCATCATGTTTTGATTTTTAATTTAATGAAATATATATATATATATATATATATATATATATATATATATATATATATATATATATATATATATATATATATATATATATATATGCCTAAATAGACTATAATGCAGTTAGTGTGATGTAGCAAAAATGCTTCTTAACGATTCCCATGTAATTATGAGACCTCGATGCTCAGATCTGTTATTTAAACCTGTAGATTGTATTGATGCCAAGTGTTTGATAGAATTTCAGTCCCAGTTGAGGATGGTCAGCCTATACCTAAAGTTATTTTTGGTTTATTAGTATTTTCCTCATGTTTTTAATGGATTCTGGAAGTTATAGCAACTTCTGGGCATCGGCTGAAATTATGGGATTGAAAAGTGCCTTAAATCTAGCGGACTATGGCATAGGTCTGCTAGAAATAGTCTCTGGATGCAGACTTGTACATGCGTCCAGAGCCTCCCAGACGCAGGCATGCAAGCTTGTGCATGCTTCCAGAGCTTAAGTGGGTTAAAAACTCAATGGTGCACAAGGGAAGGATAACTGAGTGGTTGGGATGGCTCCTGGAAGTGTTGTTATTGATGTGGAATATATGTTTGATGTGTTTCCATCGATTAAACTTCCTTAAGGTCACCTAGGAGGTTAAATTATATCATATTAACCTCTCGTCGCATGTTTACCCTGGTTGGTTGATTACTTGGGTAAATGTGGGAGGAGGGTGTTATGCCCTCGCACAACAATAATTAATCTCACTCAAAAATATAATTATTGGTGGAACTTAAAGAAAAAGAAACAAACTCTAGCTTTGACTCTGATTTGGAACAAGATAAAGAAAATTTTATCATCAATGAAAAATCCAATGTTACCATCATGACCACAAAGATCAAACCAGAAGATTCAGAGGAGCTTGAGGAGGGGGAGTTCCTTTTCCTTTCACATATGTGGGTGAAGGGGACCCCACTACATTTCATTGTTGATGGCAAGAGCTAGAAGAACCTAATATACACCAAGATCATAAATAGATTGAAACCATCAATAGTTCCACACACCCAACCACATGTCATTGGTTGGTTGAGTCATGGATGAAACATCCACCTAGGTAAACAATGCCAAATATCCTGTGCATCAAGTGCTTCAAAGATGAGGTATTTTGTGACGCTTTCCAACTCAAACTTTGTGATCTTCTCATAGGAAAATATTATATGGGAAAACTATCATGTTTATTATGAGTCTCATCCACCTAATATAATTCTTACTCTATGAGGTTAGCTCTACAAAGTAACATACATAGTTCTAACCACTACAGTTTCATTGATATTAGCAAAACAGTTCTAAAATTTTATCTCTCAAATTGCAATCATTTGTCCTCTTCATGTTTCAATCAAAATATGAAAGGAAGGTCACTACAATCAATAGAGACTTAGCATGTGGCCTCTCTACAAAAAAAAAATAGGTGGAAAAGATTATAGAGATATACAGAGAAATCTTGACTTCACCTTCGAGGGTGCCTCTGCACTACCAAATTAAATATTCAATTGACTTGATACCTGATTATCCTTAACTAATGGTTCAATATATAAATTATTTCTTTTAGAGAATAAGGAAATAAAATGTCTAATTCATGTGCTTATCCAAAAGGGCCACATTCGACTGAGCTCCTCACCTCACGAGAGCCCAGTTATGTTGGAGTAGAAGAATGATGGGACATGAAGACTCTGTATTTATTATATATCCCTAAACAAAATCACTATCAAGAATAAATACCCAATCCCTTGGATTTACGATCTTCCTTATTAGCTTAAGGTGTCAAGCACTTTAGTAAGATTAATCAAGATTCAAGCTACAATCAGGTTCCAATTTAACATACCAATGTATGGAAGGCATGCTTCAAATCTAAAGGCCTTTTTAAGTGGGTTTTCATGCCCTTTTTCTTGAATAATTCTCCAACAATGTTCATGAGGATAATGGAAAATATCGTGTGTTTGTTCACATACTCTTTTTTAGTTTTATAATTGGATGACATCCTCACCTTTAGCAAAACTAAGGTAGAATATTTGTAGCACAACAATAAGTCCTAAGCAGCCTATGACAACATAAATTGTATGCCAATATATAAAAACTATCATTTTCCATGCAGATAATTTGATATTTGGGATACATCATAGATTAACATGGGGTGCATGTGCACCTAACCAAGATCCAAGTCATTCAAAATTGGCTAGCCTCAACACCTATAACAAAGCTCCATAGCTTTTTAGGCCTTGCTAACTTATACCAAAGCTTTTAAATATCTTCTCTCATACTTCTTGGCCCTTAAGTCAAGTGGCCTAGGGTGGAGCTAAAGAAAATTTTTCCTGTTTTGAGTCACAATAGAAAGAATTCCAAGATCTAAAACACCACCTATGCTCCACACTAGTCTTTGGCCCCAAACTTGAATCAACCATTTTTAGATTGAGATATATGATTATGACTATGCTATCGGTACACTCCTCACTCAATAAGGACATTTAGTGGCCTATCACAATGAAACACTCTCTAATATTACCCAGAGATACCCCACCTTTAACAAGGAGGTGTACTCCATCATGTAGGCATGTCAACAATGGAAACATTATATTATAGGGAAAAATATGATCATCCGCATTGATCACATGTCACTCTAATTCATGCATATACAAGGGAAGTTACAAAATGACAACTATCATAAATGGTCCACATACTTGTAACAATTCCACTTAAACATCAAGTACAAGAAGGGAAACACAAATCATATTGCAGATTGCCTCAGTTAAACTTTGGTTGTGGCACTAACCATAGTTCTTAACTATTGTGGTCATGAGTCCTCTGTGTGGCCACAATTATACAACAATTACTATGAATTCATGGCTACATTCCATATGTTTATCGCAATAAAACAAGTTCCAGACTTCGCCTCTAGGATGCGCGCTTATGCTACCTAGGAAGCCTTTGTGTCCCTTCAAATGAGTGTACCAATCTAATTTTGGACGCACATTACAACTGGGTGGTAGGGCACTTTGGTGTGGAGAAGACAGTAGCAGTACTCCAAAAGTATTTCTAATAGAAAAAGCTTTGATATGATGTCCATTGATATATCATATTATGCACTACCTATGCCATTGTTAAATTAGTCATCAAGAAGCAAGGATTGTACGCTCCTCTAATTTCCCTAGACAAGGCTTGGTTGTTAGTCTCCATGGATTACATATCAAATTTTCCCTCCACCACACATGTTGATGATTGTGTCTTCATGGTTTTTAATCGGCTTTCTAAGATGGCCATTTTGGCACCATGCAAGAAGATTATCACAACTGAAGTTGTTGCTAAAATATTCTTTGATAGTGTTTGAGTTCATTTTGGGCTACATCAGACCATTATTTTAGACAGGGATAGTAGGTTTCTCAATACCTTTTGGCCAGTTTATCAAATCAACTTCCTTTTATCTACAAATAGATGGATAAACAAAAGTGATCAATAATATGATTATGCATATCTTTCTTATGTACGACTCTAAGAATCCATTTACATGAGATGGAATCATTCCATATGTTCCACATAGCTTATATAGATCCCTCCAAATCTCTATCGGCCACAATTTTTTTTAGGTGTTCTTGGGGTTCCAACCATTGGCCCTAATTGATGTAGCTCGCCCATTGCATCTTCAATGACAAATTCCTCCCATGCTCAAGACAAGGTAGATATAGTAGAAATTTTTTTTGAATGGATCTAGTACCTCCAACAACAATTTCACGGTATCCTATTCAAATCCAATGCCAAGTACAAGCAACACCATGACCAACAACAGGTTCCACACAAGCTTCAAGTTAGTGATAAGATGTGGTTTCATTTACAGAAATAGTACCTCACAGGACCCCATGGGAAGCTCAAACCACTCCAATATGGGCCTTACAAAATCACAAAGGTTTTAGGTGAATTTCTTTTTGAATTGAGTGGTCCATCTTTCCTTGGATTACACCTAGTATTTAATGTGGAGTTGCTTCGATCATATTTTCCACATTTGTTAGACACCTAAAAGGAATTCAAACAATTAAACCTCATAGAACTCAATCCTAACTATGTTGAATAGGCTCCAGTGGATTGGATCATGGATATCAAGAGGAAGGATACCAACCAACAAAACATACAACTCTACTGAGTTAAAGCAAGGCAACTTCTTCACTGAGGAAAGTGGCTCACCAAGAACCAAATTCAGTAGAATTTTCCCCATTTAATGAGGGGACTTAACAAAATGGAGAACATTTCTTCCTAAGGGGGGGGGGTCGGTGATCTAGGAGTGTATCAGTGACCACCCATATCTTCCATTGACTCAATAGTTCTCTATCTTCTTGGCGGTTTTTACATGTTTTTTCAAGTCCTAAACTTTCGGGGCTATTTTGAGGCCATAAATGATGATTTTTTTTTTTTCCATTTGGGGTTCGGAGAGGGGTGGTAAAGGGTTTTTATGGTATTCTCTATCCCTAGCTAAAATTTGTAATTATTGGATAATTATTTCCAACAATATATTGTGCACAAATGGAAATTGTATGCAAAAGTTGCACCACTAGAAATTTGATGTACCAACTAACCACATCGGAGCCCGTAAGATTATTGGTGCTTCATCTTCTAGGGTTATTTTTTTGGACCTGTAGAATTATTTATTTATGTTAAAACGTCATTATTTTTTTTTTAATAACTTTTGCAAATGAATGTAGCCACCATCTCTCTCTCTTGTCATAGACATTTAACCTAGATGATTAGATTTATTGAGAAATTATGGAATTGGCCAATCAATTGTTTCCATAAAAGACAGGATGTTGTATTTGGGAGTGGGAAAAAAAATTTCATTAATGAGCTAGTAACTACCGACCACATGTTAGTGAAATGGAGGTAGTTACCAACCACCAAAGGAGTGTATATGGGTAATGGAAAAAGGGGATAATCTTTTTGTCTTCTTGGTTGAGAGAATACTCAAGTTGTCTAGTAGAGAAATGTGAGAACAACAAGTGAATAGGACAAATAGAAGAAAAATTGCAGACATGTTATGCTCGAGGGGATAGTGGTTGGATGCAATTTCAAGGTTAATTTTCCATACTGTGACTATTTCAAGTCGGTATTCTCACCTACAGTGTTTAATTTTCTGAAAAGAAAAGAATTATCTATGTTTCCATTTATAGATTATATACGGTGGGAAAAGAACGAAATTATTTATGATTTAATTTATAGATTATGTAAAAATAATTATAATAATAATAATTATCTATGATTTCATTCATAAATTATGTACATCGAAAAGAAAGAGAATATTTATGTTTTCATTGATAAAACTGTGTAGGATATTGCAAAAGAATGAAAATTAAATATTGTGTTGAACAGATCAGCGAATTTTATATATGTCATTATTTATTCCATAAATCTAACAATACTCCTTCCACTCTTCTTTATATATATATATATATATATATATATATATATAAAAGAAGAAGAGTGGAAGGAGTATTATTAGATTTATGGAATAAATAATGACTACTGTCATTTTTAACTTAATCGGAAATGATAACATTGAAACAAGAAAGTAAGCATATCTTACAGTGTATAAATTTCAAAACAAAAGTTAAAATAGAACAAAACACTAGACTTCTAGAAAACATAAGTAAAAGACACCGAATTTTAGCTTTTTGGTTAAATGTTGTTCCAGAAACATTAATAATTAAACCATAGTTAGAACAAAATAAATGGAAGTAAATATTTACCCATACTATAAAATATGACAAATCAATACAAATAAAGTTATGAGTATAATAAAGTAAAAGATTTAATAGTAAATACAATTTTCAAATTACAAACATGGATCAAATGATTGATAGTCATTACTAATTCTTTTTATAAAGTAGTTTGAAAATAATTCTCTGTGTGAGGTATATTTATCCTCAAAGGGTCTTTACAATCCGAATAAAACACACAGAAAGTTGAGCAATTAGGTCTAGAAAATATTAAACTAGCAAATATAATTACAATATGCTTGTAGTCTTGGATAAAAGTTCTTTTGTTCAGGAAGGAACTTATACACTACTAAGAGGCAAAATAAAAACGAATTCATAAACATATTAGAATTTAGAAATTCTAGAAACTTGTCTTCGAACACTGGAATCACGCATAGGCACAATGAAAGATCAAGGGTTGGAACGTTCGACTTGGGAAAGTGTAGTTGAATGTTTAGTGAGTTGTAGAAGTAACTTTGGTTTGGAAACATCGAAGGAAAAGAAGCACCTTGTTGTGATATGTAAAAGGTTACGTATAGAAACATAAAATGTGGATTAATAAATAATGTACAAGATTTGTTTAAAAGATGAAAAGGAAAAGATAGAAAAGAGATGTTTATAATTCTCTTTAAAGAAACTTTAACTTCGTAGAGTCCCGAGGAAACGTACAATATTTAAAATATATATATATATATATATATATATATATATATATATTCAATGATGTAAATTATATATTTTCAAATAATAATTTAAAAACATAAAAAATTATAGAAATGAACCACGAGGATATTTGACCTCAGCTTTTGTAAATAAAAAGAACAGAGCAAGGGAATAACTAACACTTTTCTTTTATATACGAGTAAGCTAGAAAGTCAATAGAACAAATATTGGTTATGTTAGCACAATTCTTTGCTAAGTCATGAGTCCATTTTTAAAAAACAAGAATTTGGTTTTAGGATTAGACTTTGAAATTTTCAAAAAAAAATTGGTCACTACCGAAATTTCCGGTAGCGCATGTTGTAGCATTTTCGGACAGTCTGTTATATTCCTATTTTTGTCTATTTTTCTTTTATTCCGATGCTGTCAGAAATTCTGGAAGCATCTTCTGTTTTTAAAAAATAAACGAAAAAGTGCATCCTCTTTTGTCAAGCCACATGTTGTAGTTTAAATATGTTTCAAATATTTTTTTTAAATGTTTTTATCTTCGGATAGGAGTCATAGGTGGTCAGTTTGGTTGAAGTCAAATCATAGTATACGTTAACGCTTAGGTGTCAACCCGCAGTAATACACCCAACCATTAATCTCGTCCTATATGTCACCCCAAGTCAGTTAATCTCATGTTAAAGTACGTGTTTTCCGAACGTAGGAGATCGTGGTCATCAAAATTAACGTAATGATCGTTTGGTTGGTCGCTCAACAGTGTTGCCGGAAATTTCAACCAATAATCAACAAGACAGCGGAGGTGATTGACAGTCACATATCTGCTTGCCTCAAGCCATCTGTAGCATTCCATACGTAGATACGCAGCCAAGTGAAGGTAATAATGGCTATCACATGGTACACACTACGCTCAGGAATATTTGCCATAATGAAAGACAATTTGCGTGGTGTGATGAACCATGGTTACTATTTTAAAACCACCGAAAAAGCAGGAGCATTATAATTTGATAGTTTATCTGTTGGAGATCGAATTGCATAGCGTTGCAATTTGAGAAAGATTCCGGATTTCAAACAGGATTTCATAAGGAAACATAATGATAACGTTCAAATCCACAGTCTCATTTTTCTCAACTTTTTAACAAGCTTTGTGTACAATTGCATTCAAAATTTCTTGCCCAATCATCCTCCCAATCCGGGCAATCTCACAACATCCCTTTATTCTATGCTGGCAAATTCAACACTTAAATTTGAGAGTGTTAATATCTCAAATCTCTGAGATTTGAGATACTAATTCCAAGCCCTTACGTTATGCGCTCAACTCCTCTGTGCTTTTAAAGTTCAACCAATTCATAATCCCCATATTTTCATAGGGCGCTGACTTCACAATCGTAATTATATGGCCTACACCCTTAATATTTAAATCTTGTACGAATAATCTTTTCGAAGGTTCAAACCATAATAATACAATGCATATAATCACAACAGCTCGATATACATTGCTCAACGCTTTCCTTTCATATGTGTACAGCATTCGGGCCCACTCATTTATTCGTTAACAACAACGCAACATACCTTTGTCAAATCCGCGTGCCCATCCAACGGCTGTTATCACGTCGCATCACTTCAATTGATCCAACGGCAGACAATGGATATCGCACGGTGTAGATGCACGAACGATAATGCGCAATGGTGCACTATGAAAGCGGTTTTCCAATTTCGCTCAGGGACACGTGTCGCCCATCCTATGGAATCGCTCCGATTTCTCGAATACCGCTTACCACTTCAAAGGCGGTGCGATCAACTGCTTGTTTCACTCCAAGATGCCAAGTTCTCGGAAGAGTTCCTCATGCCAACTGCCTTAGCATCTTCCGTCATTCTTCTGTTGTGGCTTCTCTCAGAACCTCTGCAATCTCTATAGTCTCTGTTATGGCTCTCAGTAGCCATTTTATTCTCTAGGAGTTCTTCACTCACAAGCTGCACTAAGCCTCTGCAACAACAAGCTCTCTTGCTGCAACTTACCTCACCAAGCTTCTCTCCTGAGCTCCGGCTTTTGGCAAGTACTGGTCCTATCTCTTTGGAACCTTCTGAGCACTCTCTTTTGCTCACTAAGCTTCACTCTGCAAATTTCTCAAGAACACCTCTTTTCTTATGTCATCCAACCTCTATTTGGAATCTTCCAAGTTCTACCACACTCTTCTTCTTTACTCAGAATCCCTTGTTTGACTCTTCTACCATTTCTCTCAAGGCTGTGATCTACTTCTGCTGAGATGTCTTCAATTGTCTGCACTCTGACTTCTGCAAACAATCCTTTAACCAGAGTTAAACACTGCTCACCTTCTCTTGAGAACACTGCAATTTTCCTCCTTATCCAGCCTCTAGCTGAATACCAGGCTCACTACCTTCACTATCAAACTCTATCTTCAATTTTCCGCAACCATAATTCTGCAAACATATAATACACATCATATTTAAATTAATTACCTGCAAGATCATGATCCTGTCCTCCACTCACTCTGCAAATCCTGTTCACTGTGGTTCTGTGTACTTTGCTGCCTGATCTTCCTTCTTCAAATCTGTAGTCTTCAAAACTCTTGTCATCCAATTGGACTCTGCAATTCTGCAATCAACTTCACTGTATCTCTGTAGGCTGCAATCTTATCAGTTTCCACAAGTCTGGTTTCCTTGCATTCACCAAACTTGGACTTTTCAAAAAGATCTATTCCCGAAGCTCTGATACCACTTGATAACGTTCAAATCCATAGTCCCGTTTTGCTCAAATTTTTAACAAGTTGTGTGTACAATTACATTCAAAATTTCTTTCCCAATCATCCTCCCAATCCAGGAAATCTCACAACATCCCTTTATTCTATGCTGGAAAATTCAACACTTAAATATGAGAGTGTTAATATCTCAAATCTTTGAGATTTGAGATACTAATTCAAAGCCCTTACGTTATGCGCTCCACTCCTCTGTGCTTCTAAAGTTCAACCAATTCATAATCCCCATATTTTCATAGGGCACTAACTTCACAATCGTAATTATATGGCCTACACCCTTAATATTTAAATCTTGTATGAATAATCTTTGCGATGGTTCAAACCATAACAATACAATGCATATAATCACAACAGCTCGATATACAGTGCTCAGCGCTTTCCTTTCATATGTGTACAGCATTCGGGCCCACTCATTTATTTGTTAACAACAACGCAACATACCTTTGTCAAATCCACCTGCCCATCCAACGATGTTATCACGTCGCATCACTTCAATTGATCCAACGGCGGACAACGGATATCGCACTGTGTAGATGCACGAACGATAATGCGCGATGGCGCGCTATGAAAGCGGTTTTCCAATTTCGCTCAGGGACACGTGTCGCCCATCCTATGGAATCGCTCCGATTTCTCGAATACCGCTTACCACTTCAAAGGCGGTGCGATCAACTGTCGGTTTCACTCCAACCCGTCGTTACTGTTCACTTCGGTCACGGTTCCACTTCTTACCTTCCAAGTTCCGTTCTCGTCTGCGCCTTTCATCTATCGACCCAACGCAGAGTTTCGCCCCTTTTTCTCGGGTTCCGCCTATTCAAATTAACATAGTCCTTCCGCATTGTCACTAATGCGCCTTCGCTCTTCGTTATACAATGCTCGTTCTACGAACACCACTATCGCTTATGCGTGGCTTAAAGCCATACCTCTATTCATGGAATATACTCAACGAATATATAGCTCCAATGTCTATCAGTTCGAGACACAGTATCGACAGTATTAAAATTGATTCCTCCAACTATATACAGAGCAAAATTAGCCCCAACTTGCAAAGTACATTTTTACACATTATCATACACTCTCCTTTCTGAATACACAGGCAGACTCTTAGCCCAATTTTTAGATTCATGTTCCTACAAGAAATTAAGGCAATTTCACGCAGGAAATTCACTAATAAATGCACAGTTACACTGAGACAATTTCCTCATACGATTCAACCAAGAAGACATAAAGTCACACATGGAACTTATAAACAATTCTCCAAAATAGATATATATACATACAGGTGATCAATCTCAAAAGAAAATTCTTACAATTTCACGACAGGCCGGATATTCAATTCAGTGGCCATTATCCTCCTACTCTGTTGCTGAAGAAGTTCCTCTAATTCTACCTATCTAAACTCTTCAGGATTACATTTATAACACAAGGAGGACCTGAATCGATTCAGGTCTCCATACAGTTCAGCAACTCTTAGCATTCCCAATTCCTAAAATCAGACTCAATAACTGAACTAATCCTAAATTGACTCTTCTTATTCCTATCTTAACCAATTTCTCATGTTCTCAAAATGACTTGAGAATAATTACAATTCCCTACCAAATTTATTTAATATTTACAAGAAATTTAAAGAACATGGGACCCCCTATGTCTACTTATGTACAAAGTAACTTTTGAGCCTAATGCCCCTGCATCACATAAGTAACCCCTGTAAGGTGAAACTCTTCTAGATCTGCCACCTATTAGTTTCAAGAGACAGAGTCATTAATTTCTGAAGATGAATAAAACAGGTGGGAAAATAAAACGAATTGAGCCATATGGTGCAGACCTAGTGGATGCAAATTCGAGGGTAAGAAGCTTGTTTATCCAGGCAAGGTGGTATTCTTTGTGCACCAGGTTAGGGATCTCGCACATAGAAGTATCTCAAGAGTTTGCAAAATATTTCAATGGACAAGAAGCCACAATCTATGGTATTACATTGCAGGTTTCAGAAGACTCCATTGTTGAAGCATTTAACCTTCCACAGGAAGGAGAGAGGTGGTTTAAAGGCCAAGTTATCACATAGAGATCCAAATTGGGCCAAGGGACTTCCAGACAACTATCTTAAAATGACTAGGCAAAAGTTGTTAAACTTATCAAAATATACTTCAATTGTGAAAGGAGGTATACAGTTGTGTTTCTTTATCATATGAAGTTTCTTTTTCATGTTGCATGTATGAAGACATTAAATCTGCCATACTTCATGCTGAAGAGTCTAACAAAGATGTCAGCAAGGGTACAAACTCACACTGTTGATTCAAAATATAGCTTGTATCATCAAGCTCTCATCAAGGTTCTAGTTAAAATAAGTGACAATTGTTGGGTACATGGTTTGATTTTATTGGAGCGCAGTGGAGCATGGAATGCATATATGAAGGAGATCGATGTGCAAAGATATAAGAGATGGCGTGTTTGTTTCGAAGGTAATTCGGAAATTAAATGGGTACAAGAATTTGGAACCTTGTGGTTTGAGTTTCTACAATAATATTTGCATTGGAGATTAGCCACTATCCATTATGTTTATCTATTACATAATCAAGTTAAGTGTTGAACAATATCCTGGAGGGATGGATTGTGAACTCCATGTAAATATTTCATTACATGAAGGCTTGAAACTAGGGATTAAACATCTAAGTAACTTTCCATTTCACATTAAGCATTGAGTTACATTGGCGAAGCGATGGCAGAGGAAGAAGGTAAGTTTGGAGGAACACAAGTTTAAGCATAGGGAGAAAATACCTAAGTTTGTAAATGATTTGATTGGATCACAATCGTTGGATATATTTGATGCACGTCTTAGAATGGATTGAATGGTTAAACTTAACTCCATCATTTCCCAAAATTTTTATGATTTATCAATGTGTTTGATGTTCTGACAGTTAAGGGATAGTTCACAAAGTCCAAGATGATATAGATTTAGCTTGATGTTAGTGTTGATGATACAGAAAATAACGCTCCCTTTGTGGAGATAAATAAAACTTGGGTAAAAGAGGACAAGTTGAGATATGTGTTATGGAGTTTTGAATATCCAATAGAAGAAGGTGAAAATATGGTTAAATTGTGGGAAAGTTAAATTTTCTTGCTATCAACTTTTAATCACCAAATAAATGGGTTCTTCTAATCAACAACTCGGTCACTTTCTTGTTACGTAACTTAACTTTGGAGAATATCTGAATGGGCGAAGGTTTTCTTGACATATCTCTATGATTTGAGTCCCTCTGGATCTGAAACTTTGGTCTGTAATATTTTGATGTCTCTTTTCCACAATTCAATAGGTGTGAACAAAATTTGATGTGCCAAGTGAAATTTCGGTAATTTTCCCAAACCTTGTTTGTTGTTGGCCTCTTCCCACAATAAAAAATTGTATAGCATGAAAAGTGTTCAATTCTTCAAATATAATCATGAAATTTTTACTTGAGATATGTATGTATGTCTCTTGAAATTCCTAAATATTTCACAATATGAAAAGTCCTAGAAAAGATGATATAGCAAAAATACCAAGTTGGCATGTTTAAAATCTATTTTAGGATTGTCGACAATCCCTGACTTCCACAAGGTATAACTCTAAAGTTATAGTGAACCGAATTATTAAAATTGAACCAATTGTTCTATGAGATTTCTCCTTGATATATTCCAAGTTTCATTTGTTTAAAACCACCTAGAAAACAAATTTATTGCGAAAATTCCAATCTAACATGTTTGAAACTAATTTCAGGAGCATTCAAGAACTCGAAATTCCTTAGAGCATATATCTAAAATTATAGTGAACCAAGAACTTAAATTTGAACTATATGTTCACCAAATTTTTGCTTCAATGTGCTCCAAGTTTCACAATCTAAAACTTCACAGACAAAAAAAATAAAAATAAAAGTTATAGCGAAAATGTTGAATTGACATGTTTGAGACTAATTTTAGGAGCATTCAATAACCCTAACTTCCTAGGAGAATATCTCTGAAAATATAGTGAACCGAGATCTGAAATTTGAATAAGATATTTCCCATGATTTCTCTTTAATATTCTCATAGATTCACCATCTGAAACCTCTCTGAAAGAATGTTATTGCAAAAATACGAGAATGACCTATTTGAAGTAGAAAAACCCTAGGATCATGAGATTTGATACCAAATGTTATGAATATTTCCCCTTAAAAATTATAAGAAACCAATAATTACAGTCCTCTTTGAGGGGGAAAACTCCTTTTATAATGAATGTATAAGACAATATTTGATTATCCAAAGACTAGGTCTCACAAAGGGTACAATTCGAATGAAATGGGACCATGAGAGGGTTCTAGCCTACATAACAATATAATAATAGAATTGTAATCACTCAATATTTAGGGCTTAATAAAGAGTTTTAGGATTAACATGCGGCTCATATAGGGCTTAACATTAAGGTCCAAAATAATGACATATGAAATAATGTGGGACTAGAAAGTAAAGTTTTCAATTAAGTATTGAATATATTTTTGTAGGAAACAATTATACACTTTTACTTTGTAGGTAGAGTCTTTTGTAGAATAAGTTTAATATCATGCATACTAGAGTAGTGTATAAGGTACCAAGTGTTCAAGTGGTTAGATCAATGTTATATAAGTTTTATCCCTATGGTCAAATATGACTTTATATTGAGTTTCATGTGCAAGGAAACCTATTTTAAGGGGAATTTTACTTAATATAGTAGAAATTTGGGTTTCCACGTGTATACAAGGACACATGTAGGACATGAGACATCTGATTGTTACTATTATGTATGGAGTCTAGTTGGACTTGTGACCTAATGAAACATAGTGTCGTGTCATGGAATTGTCATCTTTTTCCTACTTATTTTCCTATTTCTTTTACTCTTTTTTACCAACATGACCATATCTTATCATTGTAACAACCCTTATTCACTTAAGTATGTCTTTTTTCACTTGTTTCTTTCTTATTCCAATTCTACATATAATTTGACATTATAACTACTGTCTCGGGCTACTTTTTATGAAAAAATTAATCTATGGGTTATTTCAAGTTTGAATGGTCTATCAAAGCTTGTTGTTACAAGATTACATTTAATTTCCTCTACCGATTTGGATTAAAGGCTCTATGAGTTGTTGTTGTTATAGAGTAAGTTTGTTTTAAGCATGTGTTTCTTTTCCTAATCATACTAGATCCACAGGTGTGTTAAATTCAAAAGAAACAAATCATTACTCGAAGATATTTGTGGAGCATCTAGATCATTTGGTTGAGATCTTTAGTAACTTTATTTGTAATTAAAGGAAATTTGTATAGTTTCACCCCTTCCATGGAAATTGTTGTGTAAATGTTAAGATATATTTTTATTTTAAGATCATTATAATTAAGTTCTATAAAAGAAAGGATTATTTTCCAACGAGGGCTAGCTAGCTAGAAAGAGAAAAGATCAGAGAACAATATTGGAAGGGGGAACACCAAAGCTTTGTAATATTGATACTTTTATTAATGAAAATTCTAAACTTTTTGGTTCAATAATTTCCTCAGAGAGCCTGTGTGCCTTTTAGTGCACTAGCCCCTGTTGAGGAGGAAGGGCCCTCCTTCTTAGCAAGGATAGTTGTTTAGTTAGAGTGGAATACTTAATTGCATAAATTATTCTTGTTTATGTGGTTGTTTTTATTGTTGTCATTTCAGTTGATTCCCTGTGTAATTTAATTCATTGCAGTAATATTTGGATGGCGTGGCAGCTTAAGTCCTAGACTAGTCCCTCATATTAGTGTGGCAGTGAATTATTTGCTTTGTTATTACAGTTTGGATTGCACTTTCTTTTAAGTGTGCAGAATGAATGAGTGATGGTTTTTAGGAGTGTTGTGAGAGTGATAGAGTAGCTTATTCTACAATATTTTATTGCATTGAATTTGTGTGGAGTGTGTAACAGTTTTGTTGATTTTTGAGAGTGAATGTGCAATGAATTTTGGTTGAGAATATTTTATACTAGTCATAATTTTTCTTAGCATAGACGTTTCGTGACAGTCTTGTAAAAATTAATCCTGCCTGGATCGATAATTAAGTGAGAGTGGATTTTTTTCTTAGATTTAAAGGAGCAGTTGTTTATCCCAAAATTTTTGGCATCGTTGTCGAGGAAGGTTGTTATAGGTGCATGTGTGACTATTTCATTGATGTACATGATTTGAAGGTGTGGTATATGTGTTCCTGATCTTGAGGTTTTCGGACGGTAAGTTGAAACGTAAGAACCTATGAATCGCTCCAACATACCAAAGTGGGCTCGATCTTATCTAGTTCAGAGCATATAGGATTGCATTCCATGATCAGTGAAGAAGATAAATATGGTTCCCCAAACCCTACTAATTGTGCAAGAGGTAGAGGACATGGAATAAAAATGAAGAATCAGGATTTAGGAAGGAAAATTTATATATAGAAAATTGTTTCAAAGGCTGAAGCAAAACCTTCCACTCAAGGAAAGGTAATAAAGAAAAAGAGATCAATTAATAGTACTCCACAAAAGCTAGGAACTCTTGATACATCTGTTATAGCTAAGGAGGAGAAACTTAGGGATTATTTGCAAGTGAGCCCTAGGATTTCTAGCCCTTCTGTAACAGTTGGAGGTGAGGATCCTATTTTGAAGGAAGGCTATAGGTATACAGATTTAAATGATGAGGGGTTGAATTTGGAAGAACAGATGTCGATTATCCTATTTTGGATTTAGGAAGTGTAGTGAAACAACCTGTTGTTACAGAGAGTACCAAGGACTCTTTAAGATCATTAAATCCACCTGATTAGCATGGTCAATCTCCTTCACCAAGGGAACTACCTGTAACATATGCTCAGAATTTTCCGATGAATCCCATGGCAGGAAGTTCAGTTACTACCTTTTATTTCCTTATTGATATATTCAAGGGCAGGCTCCAATGAATAATATACCTTTGTCTACACTTCCAACTTTCCAAGGTAATGTCTCATAAGACCCTGATACATTCCTATTTGAATTTGATTTCATTTGTAGAAGCTATTACCACACCATCGAGCAAAAAAAATTGAAGTTGTTTCTTACCGCATTGAAAGGAGTGGCACTAAGATGGTTTATGGGACTTAGTGGGGGAACTATCACGACCTCAGATGAAATGAAGAAAGATTTACTAGAAAAATACCAGGCTAATTGTTGGTCAAGGGACATGAAGGATGAAATATTCATAATTTCTCAAACTCCATATGAGAACTTGGAAGAATATGTGGAGTGTCTTCTTTATGATTTGCAAAGGCCTCACTATAACGGTCTGGATAAGGAGATAATACAGAGATAGTGAAAACCATTTTGATTAAAGGGATGAGGGAAGACTGTATAAATACATTTAACCTCTTGGGAAAAGGATATATATCTAAGTAACGCTATGATGAAGTAGTTAAAATTTTCCGAAGCTATTCCATAGGATCTGCTAGAAATCAGACCACAACATCAGATCCCTCTGCCAAGATTTGGAAGACAAAAAATAATGGAGCAACTCATGCATAAATTGGAAATTTATTAGAAAATTTCAAAACTCACATTATGAGGTCGATGTCTTCTTAGATTGATATGATGCAGGAAAAACAAAAACATAGAGAATTATAGAAAGCATTGGGTATTTTTTTCTCTCGGTAAAGGAAAAAACATCCTTTGAGGGAGTGTCCACTAAATAGTTGCACCATATGTGAATGAGATCATTTCACTGATCAATGTTCTTCTTTACCTATTTTGAAGGAAATTTATAAGGAATCAGGAGAAGATGTTGAAGTAGCCTTATTTTTTGGGGTCAAGAAGCCTTGGCAATCTCAACCACCAGGTATGATGCAAGACTCTCTTTCTCGTTTTAATTCTTGGTCTAATATATATAATTTTCAACAACCACCTCAACAATTTAAATATCTAGCAATTTCATGGCAGAATCCCAACCCTCCTTACGTTCAAAATATTATAACTTAGCCTCAATGGTTTGCTCCCGTATGGCCTCAAACTTGGCGGAGACCTACTCTCCCAAAGCAGATACCTCTCATACAACAACCGCTACAACTTCCTTCTAATGTTCCTATGAGTGTCCATGATTTATGCCCTAAGATCCCTGCACGAACCAATCATGATCCTAATAATAAGGTAGTATAATAGATATAATCTTCAATTTTTCCAACTTAATACATTTCACCTGTTAAATGTAATGAAATCCAACTTCGCTCGGGTAGGATAGTAACCCCCACTCCTCACCCTATCATAATAGAAAAAGAGGAAGAAACTTTGTCAAGGGAAGGAGATGAGACTCAAGGTTCTATAGGGAAACAACAAGTTATAACAATTGATTATTTGCAAAGTGTTGAAACCATGGATGTGACTTTAACAACTAGCGGTGCTCCTGTAAAAGCTAACACTGCTCCTATAATGGAAAAACCCATTGTAACAACAGATGTTTCTCATGTTGTGAAACTTGTAATAGCCACTAGGAATGAAACATCTTTGAGTCCACCTTGATTTTTCATGTTCAAATTCTTTTACTTCAAGAAATTTAGGATGTCCCTATTTATTCTAAGACAATTAAAGATTTGTGTGTTAAAAATCCAGGTAAGAAACCTCGGGACCCTCCTACTGTGCACGTTATTGGAAAACTAACTAATTTAATATTATGAAATAATGTACCTACCAAGTATGAGAACCCTGGGAACCTCTTTGTAACTATAACTATTGGTGGAATGATTCTTCCTAATACCTTAATTGATTTATGAGCTTCTATCAATATAATGACTAATAAATAATGGGACTACTTAGGGTGACTAATTTAAGACCAAATCCTATTGTTTTAGAATTGGTTTATAGGTTTAAGATCTGATAGGAAGGGATGTTAGAAGAGTTGTCATTGCAGCTGAATCTTGGAAATACCCAGTTGACTTCATGGTGCTTTAACTTAAAACATTTTTGGGTGGACACCCCTTGATATTAGGGAGACCATGGCTGGAAATTATTGATGCTTATATAGGACGTATATATGGGCATATGACTACTTTAGATATATATACTACCAAGAATATTGTCCTATATCCTCCTGCTAAAATAAGTGTTAAAACTGAAAACCCTTCGGAATCATAATTAGAATTAGAAGAAACGGATTCCCATCCAGTACCCATTATCAATAAAGCCTTACAATTTAAAAGTGAAACTAAGGATTATGTCATCAACAATTTCATTAATGACCCATTTGTTATTACACCTTGTACATCTTAGTTATTAAACGATGCAATAGATGAATTTGACAAGAATGGGCCTCTTGATGAAACTGTTACACATGATATACCTACTACCTCCGGCCTTGAAAGTGTACCAGTAGAAATCTAGCCTAGAAAATCCCTTAACATCAATCTTAATTTATTTGTTGAACATAAGTTAAAATTAGTGTTGTTACTCAGGAAATATAAGGAATTTTTCACATGGGGTTATAAATACATGAAGGTGTGGTTTTGGTTTTGGTGCACAAGTGTACCAATACACAATTTCTTAAGAGGAGTGGTCGCTGCCTCTAAGCCTTGGTCACAGGCTAATAAACAAAAGAGTTAGCAGGTTAGTGAACATGTTATAAAACATTGAACACACTAAATCATGATATAGTATTCATGTATAGAGAGAAAACAAAACTAAACTAAACATAAACCTGAAATCTCATAAAGAGTCAAACATAAAAATAATACTAACGGTGGCATCAAGGTCCCCTATTATTGCTTGTTGTTAGGAAGAAAGATACTACGTTTACACTCTTGCCAAATGGCCCTTATAACTATGGAGTTCTAAGACCCGATGCAAGGATTTTTTACCTTCTAGCTGCTGGTACAAGTTCTCTCTCTACTCCAAAGGATTGAAGTTATTAGATGGCCAACAACCAAATCCCCTCTCTACTTCTGCTCTGGATTGCACATTGTTGGATTTCTCATGGGAAATTTGGCCAACATAACAATGTGCTCTCCCTTTTCTCATCTCTTGGTGGCCTTTTATAGATGAATTCAAATTCTCCTTCCCTCTCTTGGTACATTGATGGATGGTGACCCAAGAGAGAGGGTTGATTCCATTGTGTGCCACTTGATTCCTTTGTGTGCTCCCTTGAGGTCCCAAGGTGGCTTAGGTGGTTGTCCTTGGGCGACCTCAAGTGTGGGATAATTTCCTGGAGTGTGCCAAGTGGTCCCGGAAAGTGACTTCTGCCACTCCCAGGACCGCACGGATTTTCAATGGAAAACCACGCAAATGCGTGCTTATCAAAGGAAAATGCACGAAAAGGCACATTTTGCCTTAGTACTTGGTGCGCAATTTGATTTTTCCTCTTGAATTTAGGGATTTTTAATAAATTTCAGATCCTCTAATGTGCCTCATCCCTATAAATCCCTTTGCCTAACATTAAATAATGTCATCTTTTCTTGTCTGATTTTCCAGTGATAATAGTTTTCCCCTAATGTGTGAGGTCTAGGAAGAACTATATAGCCGAAATACATTAAAATTTATTTTTCATGTACTTTGTGGAGAGGGAGAGAGGCCCGCATACAGCTGAAGGTTGGAAACACCTTACAGTGGATCGAAGAGTGACCATGTTCTGTGGGAACCCTACAAGAAATAGTATGATACAAATAAATACAATTTTTCTACGAGGCGGGCATGTCCCATGCTCGCGATGCTTTGGAAGGCTAAACAAATCTATCTGACAGATAAAGGATTTGTGTGTGTCACTAGTATGGTAGTGATCTGCTGATTTGGTTGATGACAACGATTTCTAACGCCCTCAGGGGCGTTTTCTTTGACAATAGGTGGAATTTGGTGCCCACATACATAATCTTGGTATGGAATATAAATGCTCAATGTACACATGGGTGTATGACTGGGACCTTCCCATGTAAGCATTGCTGAAAGAGATGCTTATAATGGCACAGGTCTTCGACGAATTTGCACAAAGTGTAATGGTTGTAAAGTAAGATACCATATTGACATGAAAGCTTGTGTCGTATTCAAATTTCAGGAGGATCAATGAAATTTGTGGGGAATGATGATTCCCACAGTACCACCTGAGAATGACCCTATTGAGGTGAGGGGCCATCCAAGGTACTGCTTCCTTTTTGGAGAATGAGAGTTGAAGTCGACAAAAGGAAGCCTCAACCGAAGGAGATATTCCCTGATGCAAGGGACCAAGGTCTCAGATTTAATAGGTTTAACATAGGCATGATGGTGAGGAGTGACTGAAAATTTATGATGGAGATTCAATGGCCCAAGGTCAGAGTATAAAAAAACAGCTTGGCGGTAGTCATAACTATTTCTGATGAGGAAATCCCTAGAGTCAGTAGGAAGTCCAGGGTGTGTATATGTTGCTTATGAATTTCATGGTGGCTTTGCGCGAAAGGTGTGATACTCCGACCAAGGGTGACTAGGGACTGATGCCATGGGAGAAAAATGGATGGATGAGTGGGGGACTTTGTTCACCATTTGCAGTCTTTGTAAACTTTCCAAAAGAATGAAACAATGGGATTGGATTGTACAAAACATAGAGACAGGTGCCCCAAAACATGAAAGTGCTCGCTCACTGATGATGTGAGGAGGGTGTTTCTGCTGATGGTGGGGGCCCCATTGGTTGGTCTCTTGTGTGGGGGTGATGAATCGAATGGAGAATATCACAGATGGGCTATGTTGATGGAGGTATGGTAGGCCAAATGTGAGGCATAGTGGTGCACTTTCGATCTACTTGCAAAAAATGGTAGTCCAGGAAAGGGGTTTTAACTTGACTCAATGCATGGTGGCTGAATGGGCATGAAGTGCTTCCCAGAATGAAGTGGTTTGGCCTTGGTGTCGTGATTTTTCTGATGTATGGTCTACTTTGAGTAACAGGAGCCATGGAGGGGAGGCTATACCAACCAAAAAGGATGTTTATCATGTGCAAGGTGGGCAGATGATAAACATGGTCAGGTGTTTGGAACCTCTGGTTAATTTCTTATGGAGAAATGTCCTCAGGATATGCAAAGTTTATCTAGGACTCTATCATGCTGAGGGTAGAATGATACTTGCTCTAGAACTTTCAGTGGATTGAGTGATGGATGGTTTGTAAAATACCCCAATTGAAAGCATCTTCCTCATTCAAATATTATTGAAAAACATGCGTTGAATGAAAAAAAGAAGATGAGAGAGGGCATACCTGTCGGCACTGAAAAATTATTTTTTCGGAGGTGTGAATGTGTGGAGCCTCCTTTGGGCATTCAGAGGTGTTGATCACTGTGTTGCTCTCAATTCTGCAATTGGGCCCTTTGAGCTCTCGTTATGGTCCTCCAAACAATCTAGAAAGGGCGATATATAGGACAAAATGGCTCATTTTAGCTCACTTGCGACATTTGAGTGTTTGAGGTTTTGAGAGGTCAGAGGCTTCTGCGGAGTGGTTCTTGCCATTGCGATTAGCCTGAGTACCCAGGATTCACAATTCTTGAGCCAGGTAGGTCCCATAACGTCCTGCATTTTAATTTTTTCAGTGTGACTGGTCAGGTGTTCGTACAAACCAGGTTTGTATGGATTCCTAGCCTTTTCTGGCCTTGACTGCGCGGGCAATCAAGGAATAGGCGCATAGTTTTTACATAGAAATGAGGGTTTTGCATGAAATTATCACGCTTGTAAGGGCTTCTTGCGTGCATTTTCCATGCTTTTACAAGGTACAGGCGCACTTTTTTTAGAAACAAGCATGGAGACCAAGCCAAATTTGTAAAAAAATTCAATTTTTTTGGATGTTTTTGTGTTGCTTATGTGTGCCTGTTTTGATGACAGGATGTTGTGGAGGGAGAGGGATTGGCCTAAACTTTGGATCATTATGGCACATGATGTCAATGCATGCCAATAGTTAGCGAGATGGGGTCTTCTCAAGTTCTTGGAGAATGACCTCTTGCGATCACAAGATCGTCTTTTGCGCTACCTGATTCGATGTTGGAATAGGAAGCACAAGGTTATGGTGTTTCGAGGGTGCAATATGGCTATCTATCCCGAGACGGATATAAATTTTGTGACTGGGCTACTGTCTCAAGGCAAGGTGCTCCCTTATCCACTTCCCCCCTAGGAGGGTGGATCTTTAGCATTTCTCGGCTAACCATTGTGGCAGGGCACCTTTGACAGAGGGATTTATTCAGATAGCTTATGTGACTGACCTGGCCGAGCAGTGTGCTCTGGCGATGATTGTGCAGTTTACGAGGTCGTCTTCACCCAATCAGGCGTCGGGCCAGCAAATTTGTGTTTTGTGCCGGCTGAGGGCCAGACACTTCTTTGATTTTTCCTGTCACTGCTCAGCTCTCGAAGATCCATGATGGATCTAAATTATTCACATATGCTAGAATCTTGTGTAGCATTATGAACGAGAGAGTGGTGTTGTTGAGGCCTGTGGTGGCAGTGCCTGTTGGGGGTCCTCGTGAGCCTCGTATGAGCAGGTGGGCCCCCATGATTCCTCGCGGTGGGGGAGGATGGGAGGGGCGTTACTGGAACACCACTATAGAGGCTTGGTTTGAGGCCAATCCTTAGATGTTCCTACCTTACCCATATGTTGGGATGGACTTTCATGGAGACTCGGACATGGGTCTTCCTGCGGGATATGCATGGGGGCCAGAAGGTATGTTTTTTGTGTTTTATTATGCATTTACTTGAGTATTTATGATTTATCTATGTATTATGATGACACTGTCATAGTTTTGTTACTCTTGCAGATGTTGGCGAGGTCGGGCGTCCGGTGGCTCGGTTGGTGGGGCACCATCCGATCTGGAGGCCTCGAGATGTTCCGCTACCATTTGGGAGACAAGGAGGGGATTTGGCGCAGCCTCATGGTGGAGTACATGGCAGTGAGGCTGGACCCTCTAGGGAGGGTAGTAGCTCAGCTACTGTCGAGTGCGTTGCGGATATTGCTCGCGTTGAGGCGGCGGAGATTCGCGTTGTAGAGGTGACGGAGCAAATGGCTACTTTGGAGGTCAGGACCCCTGATCTGGAGGATGCGTTGGGCAGAGTTGACCACCTTAACCAAGGGATGTTTGCCTGTGGTTTTTTGTATTATTTGGAAGACGTATGTTTGGAGATGTTGATGGCCCGTGAGAGGGGCTATCGACCAACTTTGCGCTAGGTGGCAGCCTCAGTCTTGATAGCTACCCTAGTGTTGGTACCAGGAGCAGCCGTGAGTCCAGGTACCCAACCTGGAGGGGTATAGCCCTAGATGATTTTTGTACACAGGGAAAGCACCCGTTATGAGGATGCTTCCCTTATTTTTGTTGACTTGCACATATGTATTTTTTGGCTGACTTATGAATCATATACATGACTCCTCTTTTGTACGCAGAAATGTTTTGATATATATATATATATATATATATATATATATATGAGAGAGATATATTTTTGCGGCTCTATATGGTGTGTCCCATGTTGATATGTGTTTATGCATGATGTTTTATACTGATGGATATCCTATGCATTCTAGTTTAGGATATGGTTAGTTATGCGATCTTTTGTTTGGTTTTGATTTATTGGCACATGTGAGAATGTAATGTGATCAAATTGACAAGTTAATACTTTTGCACGCAAATACTCTATAAACAGATGCAAATCACGTACCTCAAATTCTTAGTTTAATTGTGATACCACTAACGGGGAATCTAGGTAGATATGTAAGTGGTGAGTGCCTTGATTGAAGGCGCCGCACATGAGCCCAATGATGACATCATATTCTGCCTGATTTTTTGTTGTTGAACTGATGCATACTCCATTGGTTGAGAATGGTGATCCGTCGGGGTGATAGATGACTCAGGCAATTTCTGCTAAACTTTGAGACCATCGCGATGCCCCATCAGCGAATCCAAAGAATATCTTGGGTTGAAAATCCATTTGTGACACTAGAGCGTTTTTTGTGACAAGTCTTTGATAAAAAATTAAGGCTTTGGTGCGTGTACGTTGACTCTAGGGCTGAGCCCTCTTGGCCCTTATGGGTAGAATTTCTTGAGGTAAAGACCATTGATGGGGTTGCTCAAGCATGTTTCCTCCTACTCTGTCAAGATGTATGCCCCCTTTAGGGGACAATGTTTTATGATGTAGGGTCCTTTCCACAAGTTTTAGAACTTTCGTTTCCCTAGGGCTTCTTTTGCGACATCGTAGTGGATGACTAACTCTCCCTTGGTAAAGGAACGAGGGGTGATGTTGCGATAGAATGATGCTTTCACCCGCTTCTTATGGGCCTCGTTGTGCTAGAGCAACTATCGTCGACTTTCGTCAATGAAATATAGTTGTACTAAGCGTTGCTCTATAGGTTGGGTGTCATCGAGGAGATCGATGGCGGTGTGTAAAGTCAAGATTTAACATTCTATGGGAATCACGGCTTCGACCCCGTACACCAGGTGGAAGGGTGTGAAACCTGTTGACCTTTTCACTGTCGTGCGGCATGCCCACAGGGCAGAGAAAATCATGTGGTGCCAGTTTTTTTTATGGTTATTCACCATATGTTGTAACATTGTTTTGAGTACTTTATTCACAGCCTCTACCTGTCCATTGGATTGGGGGTAGTATGGTGATGTGAATTCATGTGTGAATCCGAGATGTTGAGATAGCTCCTTGAAAACTTCGTTTTCGAAATTTCTCCCATGGTCGGAGACTAACTCCTTGGGTACACCGAACCGGGCAATGACATGGTTAAAAAAAAATCGTGCAGCAATTTTTGCGGTGTTGTCATATGTGCGCATAGCCTCTGCCGACTTGGTGAAATAATCGACAGCTACGATAATGTATTTGTGATTGTCGGACGATGCTGGGTTGCAAGTCATGAAGTTGATACCCCATTTACAAAAGGGACCAACAACGATGATAGGGTACAGGGGAGCAGGAGGGGCTCTCGCCTTGTGAGCAAAGCGTTAACATCGCTCGTACCTCTTGACTGCTAAAATGTAGTCTTGAAATAAAGTGGGCCAAAAATATCCTACCTGTAAGACATTTTGGGCGATGGCCATTCTAGAGGGGTGCCCACCACAAGCTCCATTGTGGAATTCATTAAGGGCTTGCTCCGCTTGGTCGTGGGTAAGGCATCGATGTAATATGGTTTCGATGCCCCGTCGGTATAAGACATCTCCCATAAGGAGGTATCAGGGGCACTAGTGGCGAATGCGTCGATGGTCGTCACAAGTAAGATGGGCTCTGAACTTTTGGGTTCATAAAAAGAGGAGTATATCTCTGTACCAAGGGTCGTTATTTGCTACGAGGAATAGATGCTCGTCCAGTAGCGAATCGTTGACTGGTGATCCTTTGGTATGACTTGGGCAGTCTGTAATGAATTATGTAAGATTAATGCCTTTTTTCTCTTGGGGGAATGAAACTTTAAGTCGTATTCTTGCATAATAACTATCCAGTGGGTGTATTTTTGTTTCATTAGGTTGCGCATGAGCAGATATTTTATGGGGTTAATATCTGGATGACCGTTGTAGTCTTTAATATAATGTAGTGGCGAAGTTTTTGGACTGCGTGAATTAGTGCTAGGGTAGTCATTTCTTCGGACTCATATCTTAATGCAGGGCCTGATAGGGTTTTGCTAACATAATAGATTACATGCTCCTTCCCTTCTGGGCCCTCCTAGATCAATACTCCGGCCAAAGAGGTCTCGGATGCTAATAGATACAGGATGTAGTCTGGGGTACTGATCAGTGGTGTTGAAGACAATGTGTCTTTCAGCGCATCGAATGCTTGTTGGGCTTGATTGTCCCATTTTAATGGGATACCTTGACGAAGGAGATGCAGGAATACTTGAGCACAAGTGGCGTAATCTTGGATGAGACATCTCAGAAATTTGGCCTTTCCCTGCAAGATTTGTAGTTTCCTAAGGGTTCGAGGTAGAGGTACCTCCTTGATAGCTTGGACCTTGAGGGAGTCCACTCTAATTCCTTGTTGGGATGCGATAAACCTAGAATTATTCCTGATGTGACGCAGAAGACACACTTGAAGGGGGCTCAAGCATAGGTTGTATTGTTGGCATCGTTGGAATACTAGTCACAGATCCTCGAGGTGGTCTGAGCGCTTCTTGGATCAGACAATGAGGTCGTCCAAGTAGGCGAGGATAAGGTGTGTCAAGTCATGAAAGATATAATTAATGGCCCGCTAGAAGGTGGCTCCAATGTTCTTTAGCCCAAATGGCATTACCTTGTATGTGAATGTGCCCCAGGGGGTAGTGAACACGGTTTTTTACCAGTCGGTGTGGCAGATTTGAATTTTATTGTACCCAGAGAATCCATCCATGAAGGAGAGGGCCTCGTGACCTACACAAGCATCAATGACTTGGTCGATGAATGGGGTAGGGTAATTTTCCTTGGGACATGTTTTGTTCAAATCACGAAAATCAGTACAAACGCATATGGTGCCCTGTTTTTTCATGACGGGAACAGGGTTGGAAACCCAAGATGTGTAAACGACGGGGTAGATAAACCCTGCTTTGTGAAACTTATCGATTTCTCATTTTATTTCTTTTGCCTTGGATGGGTGCAGTTGACGTTGTTTTTGGCGTATTAGTGGTACGTCAGGCCAGGTATCAATATGGTGCTCTACTATAGTGGGACTAAGCCCAGGCATCTCCGAGTAGTCCCATGCAAATATATCTCAATACTCTTGCAGAAAGTGGGTGTAAGAGGTTATCTCCTCTAGTGAACATGTTGCCCCCAATGATATTTCTTCGATTTTTTCAGGATTTCAAGAGATATTCACCTTGATGGTAGGTGAAATGTTTGACATGTTTCCTTCCTCGAACACACCAGGCGCTGGAATGGGGTTCTTGAACCAATCAACCTTCCCTAATGGGAGGAAATATTTTGATTCAATCGCATAAATCTCTTGTTCTCCTGTCTTGTCAAGGCCGAACGTTTTTCTAGGGAGAAAAAACGAACGGTGATGCATTGCATCCCACGGATAGTATGGCTTTGTCATGGCCTCAAAGATGTCTTCATCTGAATGAAATAAGGATCCTAAGGGGGATTGAGTCTGCGTAAGGCCGTGAGGAAGAGGTTCAGTCCTAATGGAGCTGGTCGAAAAACACAAAAAGGATTCCATCATCGATGTGGTGGAACCGGATGTGGTCGATAGGGTGCATATGGATTGGTTTTTCATCGTCGTTGGTACAGATACTCTCGTAGTTGCAATTGACTCGACACCTATGACATATGAGCAAACAACCTGATTCATGGTTCCTATACATGATGATGTGAATCGTATATGGTGCATCATGTCGTCGGCATTTGGTGGGGGAATAATTTCCATCATGGGAGCTTGCGTGAGAGAAAGGCTACATTCCTCATTAGGCTGAGCACTTTCTTTGTGTCGGAAGTTGTGCCTGGTGTAGAGGTGCCTGAATGTTTACATTAATGGGCATGCCTATGGTTCATGGTTATGGCTAGTGCAGATGGTGCATGGTACCACTATGCCAACTGAGTATATTGTGTGGGAACCAACACTACTCTTCATCCCTAAAGTGGACGCTCAGAAGGGATCAGGTGTAAGAGAGATGGTCCTCTACTACCATTTCCAAGTTTTTGGCTTGGGTATGTCTAAATATTTTGGGGAGTGTAGACTTAATTCTAATCTCGCTACTCGAAGCCTGGGGATGTGTTCAAACTTCATAGTATGGTGAAAATGTGAGCAGATCCAACAATATAAGTGTGTGATTTTTTCCTGGTTAGAGAGGTGCCTCTGAGATAGGGAGGACACCATGCAGAAGTTGTTCGTGAGGTGCTTCATTTCTTTGCACTGGTTGACCTGGTGACCGATTATGTCACATAGTCTGCATGCAGGCCTAGTCTGGACATGGGTCATGCTAGGTTGATGCCCCTTTCTAACTTGCCCGACGTGTCAGTGTGGAAATGGGGTAGGTTGCCTGGGGGTAATTTGCCTTCCCACATGGTTTTTGAGCTCTGTATTGATGAGATCTTGGTGGTGCATCTCTAATAAATGTATCATGTCAATTAGTGGTTGCACTTGCGGGATATATGTATAGTTTTGCTCATGGCAGTTGCCCTGACATACTAGGAACAAAATTCTTACATGGGTGTTCCCGACCTATTCGTTTGGCGACATGATCGGGTACCAACGACGTAGCACTTTTAGGTTGGGGCATGTGGCGGTTGGGGGTGACTAAGGGTTCCTCGAATGGCCGCTTTTTAGCTGATAGGAAGAGAATGGATCTACTCATCACATCCTCTTGCATCGTCAAGCCATCCATGGATTTCGTATCAAAGTCAATTTTAAGTGAGAGGCATACCATGGTCGTGCGTAAACTAGTTAGTGCTAAGTGAAACTGAGGGATGTAATGGCACTGCTCTAAAGTGTGGTTGCCAGAACATATCAGACATGAAAATTTTATTGCTCGCAAACCAACATAGTATACTCGTTGAATTGGATACCACCTTCGGATGACTTCTAGGGCTGAAAATTTGTCTATGAATTGGTCACGTTCATCGCACAGTGTACAACGTATGATAGGAGGAGGGAAGATGAACGAGATTCTTTCTAGTGACTGTCGTGCCTCTTGTAGGTATAAAATGACGTGAGGTTCTTCTCCAAATGATTGGATGGAGGGATCCTCTTGACAGGATTGCTCGATGGCATGTAAGACGTCATTGTATCATGAAATTTATGGGCAGTGATGGGTGTAATGCCCATAATGGCCACAGATAGCGCATGCGTGGTTGGTACGGAATGATTTGCCTTGATTTTTGGTGGTTGGTTCCTTTTTACGGGAACTTGTTGCCACGATACTTACCGCAGAGCTAAGGAGTGGTTTTAACTTATCCAGCTCTGGGAAGATGTGGGTAGGGTGGCCTATTATGTCGCATATGGTGAAAGGTTGTAATTCCCGTTGCATAGTGGGATTTTCCACCTTCTTACATTTTTTACTAGTTTCCTTGGTCGTAACAATCAGTTTTGTGATGGAAATTTTCTTCAATGGGATGGTTGAGATAGTCTCCTTAACAGATGGGGCCTCCTCAGGACAGAGGGGGATTAACACTATATAGGTGACGTTTGTAATTCCCGTCGTGGTAGGTGGGACCAGGTACCAAACTAGAATTGCAAATGATTATTTTGGCAACACCACTGTGGCCAAGAATTGTTGCGACACAAAAATCGATGGGGGGTAGAGAAAAGAAGTTTGGGAGGCAGCGTAGGCTACAGAGGCTATCGTGGTCGAGGTCTCAGGGTCGTTACTACTCGTCTCTGTCTCTGCGATATCAGATGATGATTTTTTTATAACAGGGGGATCTCCTAGAAATGACCCAAGGATCGGTGATGGTTTGAACTTGTCGGGGCCATATTCTTGGTACCGTGTTAGCATCTCAATAGATGTGTCTACATAGGGTAGAATGACATCAGTATTTGTTAGGGATCGATTTTTTTGGTATGTCAATTGGTCGATATTAATGATGCAATCCTCATGGGGGAACATCATGGTTCAGAATACATAGGAGGCTATGGCTGACATGGCATACATATAACTCTGCCCAAGGAGTATATTGTAATCCAGTTGAGCATCCAAGACTTCAATTTCTATAAGGACCGTCTTTCCGGCTAAGCAGACCGGGACATTTTGGTAGAGACCAATGGGAGCATATGGGTACCCGTCGTATGCTCTGAGTGTGATGTCTAATGGATTTAGTTCAGGAGACCCTAACTTCTGCCAGATGTTCTTTGACAGAATGCATGTGGATGCACCCTCGTCAATGATACAGTGATGAATGGTGATGTTTTGGAGAGACACCAATATCTGGAAGGTGACCATCGAAGGAAGCCTAAGGGTGGCTTTATCTAAATCGAAAGCCATTAGGCACTAATCAGCAGGGTCGATGGCGCCTAATGCAGAAAGTAAGGCTTTACTTTGCTTTGGGCATGATTTTAATACCTCCAAATATGACATGGCGGTGGGAGATTGGGCTAAATAGTCCACAATGTTATAGTTATGGGCCACTTTGGAATGTTTTCCTACTCGTGTAGTTGGTCCCTTAGCCATCTTTGGAAAATTTTCAATAGTTATATTCAATATAGTCAATGGTATTGTTGGTGCACTCGTGCTAGCCCCTGACAAATTGGTGTATGGTGGGGTGTCGTAATTTTGGTTTCGTTTCTGAAAAAACATTTCTTCACCAATCATGTAGATTTCGTAGTTGTTTTTTCTAAAATCGTCGGGAGTTGTTTGTTGTTGTTGGGTGCTAACTGTCCCTTGGTGGGGGAAGGGCTCCTGCATGACAGTTGTCTACTGTGCGGATCTCCCTTGTCCTCGGTTACCCTGAAGCTTCTTCAGTTCAGGGAGATTGGGACAGTGGTGAGTGTAATGGCCATATTCACCACATATTGCACAAGAGTGGTTGGTTCGAAGATTCGCCCTCTTGTTCTACCCTTGGGAGTTGTTTGCCTTCTAGTTTTTATTTCGGTTGGAGTTACCTCCAGCCTGAGATCGCGGAGGGTGTTCTTTATTGTTTCCACCCTTTCCAGGATTTCCCTTTTGTTTGTTTTTTTATTTTTTCCTTGCCGCATTGGGAGGATATCTAGGATTCTCCTAATTATATGATTGCCGCAGTTGTGCCTAGGAAGGTTGCACAAAGTTCACCTGCACATTATTTTGCATGGGTGGGTTTTATGCTGGGGATTGGGAATATTGGGATCGATGTCCCTCATTTGTGAATGGATGTTGGGGGGAATCTCTTCCGTCAGCATTTCCAGTTACGTACTAGGTCCCCTGAGCCGAAGGGTATGGACCTCCCTGTTAATGATGGTACAACTACACCCTATTGGTCATATTCTGTAAAGGTGCATGATGAATTTGGTAGCCGGCTTGTGGGATGTTCTGGTTAGGATCATTTGTCTAACTGGGGTACTGAATGTTGATGCCTAGGTGATTTTGGGTCAATGACCCAATCAAACCATCTGTAGAGTTAGACGCGCGTGGAAATTATTTATAAGTTTGCAGGTGTGGGGTGATAGGCAAGATGTTATAAATGTATCCTGACTATGTGTAAATCAGCTCAAGTTGATGGGCTTTACTGATGGCATCCTTTTCGGATGTAGGTTTTTGGGTTGCTACATCTTTTTAAATCTCTGTAGTGAGAATTTTCAGGAATAGGTCCAGTAGAACTCGATCGTCGAGTTTGGCTTTACACAAAATATGACGTCTCTTCCATTCATGGAGGTGGTCTGAGATATGGACGGCTGGTGTCTGTCTAGACTATGTCAGTAATTCCATCCTGGAATCATGGTGGATAGGTAACTGAAAATACGTTAGGAACATGGTAGCGAGGGCGCTAAAGGTTCCATGTGTAGCAGAAGGTTGCTCCACATACCATTTCGCAGATGGTTCGTTTAGGGTGCACTGAAATAGACTTAGCCAAATAGTATCATCAATGATGATGTTCAACGAACACCACAAGTGTAAAGTCATTATGTGATTTCCTCGGTCTTCCGCTAGCTTCCCTTTGAAATTTTGAATGTACGAAGGGAGCTTCGTGGGCATGGGGGGGCATGTTGGGTTGTGTGCAATATGGTCATTCGTTAACTTGGTTTGATCAGGTAAGTTCAACGATGTTAAGAATTATGACTTTGGGTTGAGATCCATTGCATACTGTGAAGACACAGTGTTCTGGTTAGATATGGGGTTTGTCTATGACGTACCCATATGTGTGTTCACGTGGCTCCCCAAATGGGTAGCACTCCTTTGCCTCTTAGGGGTTTTGGGGGGAGTGGTATGTGGTGATCCTATGGGGGTTTCCATTGGTGTGGCATTGGGTGACCCTTGGGGGCTCCCAACTAAAATATTCCTCAATAAAGGATGAACCAATAAGGGTGGTGGTGTTCTGTCTTTGATGCATAAATGGAGAAAGACCTGAAACTCCTCCCAATAATTGGGGGAGGTCCAAAAGACATCTAGATCGACGAGGTCCCGTTGGGTCCGTTATGGTGTCGACTAGGTATGGTTTTGGAAAAAATCTTCAATTTTATGAGAGGTGAAGTATCAAATCAAAAATGGTGACCACATACATAAAACAAAGCGAAAACAAAAGTTAATTGTCCCTTAAATTATTTCTATGTGATCAATCAATCAAAAAGAGGCTTTGGTTGTTTTTGCGCGTGATACTCAAAATCCTAGAGACCTAAACCGTCCTCACACTCTCAATTTTAATTGGGCCCTGTGAAGATATCTTCTATGGGTACTGGGGTTAATGTCCTGATAGAATTGGCGATGCCTTCCAACAGCTGAAGAATCGACCAAGGTAATGGGTAGAGGATCTAGTGTTGCATGCATTGTCACCTATAGGGAAGGATGCCCTAGATTTGGCCACCAAGTACCATCATCCCACGTGAGCGTTCGAGTATTGAGCTTCTTGGTAAATCAGCTACCACTACCGAGCATTAGATGGGTCAGGTAGCCCCAAATAACACTGCACGCACTAGGCCTAAGCTTAACCCCCTTTGAATCAGGTCTTTGTGGTGCTCGGGTTTTCTTTTCCATGGGTGGATAGATGGATTTTAAATCTCCTTATTCAGTCAACTTCTATGTCTCAAGATGTAAACTGACCGCAGCTTATTGGATGCCTACCCCCATGGTCCTAACCTGAACTATAATTTTCTTTTGTGGCTCCTATGGGGAAACTTAGTGAGTTCAATTAGGCTATTTTTAAGGTATATTTACTTCACTTATGGTGTGGAAGTGTGTGACTTGTTGTATATTAAGAGAAAATCCCTCAGTTTTGAAAGGAATCAGTGCTTAAGAAAATTTTAAAAGTGTGTCACAGGAATGATTTTATCATGAGGTCTTTGTTTTATCCCTCTAGGAACTAGTTTTCTAAAACCCTTAATGATCTGGAATAATAAAATATTTCAAAATCCCATTCACTATTGATATCTAAATGGAAAGAAGAACTGTAGGGGAAACTCAAAAATGATATGTTGAGGAGAAGAATATACCACTTTAAAGTTTCAGAGGAAATTCATGGAGAAGAAGCTTCGAAATAATATGCTTTAAACACAGAATCTATTACTTTAAAGTTTCATCAGGAGTTTGTGAAGAGAGGGGAAACTCAAAATGATATGTTGAGGAGCAGAATCTACCACTTTAAAATTTCAGAGAGAATTGGTGAAGAGAGAAAAATTGGAGTGAAGGATCGCAAATTAAGGTTATTTAACTCTTACACACAGATGTAATTAAGAGATTGGTTGTTACATTACTTCACTTCATTCAAAGAAGAAGGGACACAAAATGGCACAATAAATAAAAATCACCATCAACAGATGTAGGAAACTTGCTGCTACTTCCATTCACCAGTCATAAAAAGAAGTACAAAATGTAATCCCCAAGAGGTCGAGAACTCGGAACCCCCTTTCTATCTTTCTCTCTTGCTTAAATACAAACAAAAGCAGTTTGTAACTGCTCGAGCTTCTTGGAACTCCTAAACTACCTAACTCTTAAACTAATTATTACATTGAAATCGAGGACACCATTGTAGCTTCGATCTTAACAAAGAAAACATAATCCACTTGGATTAATCCTTTTGTTGAGTCTGATTTTCTGCTGATGTGTCCTTCCAAAGTACTGAGGTGTCATTTCTCATTATGATGTGATAGCTACACAGTTCTGCAACAACACCCCTATGCCCAACTTGCCCCAATTTTCGTGCTTCCAACAGTGCCACTATATGCTCTTCTACCTGACTCGGCCTATGCCTCTGTGCGTTTCGGCTGTGATGTCCTAATAGTCTGTATAACTGCATCTCCACCTAACTCTGCCCATGCTTTTGTGTTTCGAATGCTATCATCATGTCACCTGCTACCCGACTCTGCCTCTTATGCTCGTGCCTACTACGTTATGTCTTTTCTTCTCCTTTGCCTTGCGTCAGACCACATACCTGAGTCTCTTTACCAGCATTCAGACTTTCTTTCATTACCAAGGTGTTTCACCAGCTTTACATTATAATCCTCTTTTCTCCCTCTGATGCGATTTAACACAAGAACTACCTTACCTCCAGATTTGAAAACCTTTGGTGTTCACATGCACGCAGAACTATGGTTGTAGGGTCCCACAACATGGTGACCAATCGGAAGCAATCGCACTTCGCAACTTATTTGATATCGCATGTCAGCAATTATAAAAAATAGCTTAAATGGTAAACAATGAAATCATCGATACGAAGTTGTGATGGCGATGTCGCATCTCAACATCGCAAATTTTACAACTTATCGCAAATCACCGCCCGCAATTTTAAGGCTATACCAATAAGAGGGTAACCATAATGTATGCGATTTGTGATATGCACTGGTGCGCCATGCCGACACATGGCCCCTCTCCTCATCGCATCGCAATCCAAATAACATACTACATGATCCCTTAGTGCTAAACACTAAAATCTGCGATTTGTGAAATCGCTCTAATTTCGATTTAATCTCCGTCGTTGATCTATGCCCAGATCCAACGGTCCTCACTGTATCTTTACTTTGGTTTGCCGAATTTGCTTCTTTGGTTGTGCTTGTTCATTTCTTCCTTTTTTTTCGTAGAACACTTGACTCATTCATGACTTTTCCCATGTTTACGACTTGACCCGCTTACCGTTCACAACTATTTCGAGCATGTCACGACTGTACCTTTGCTGATTAGCTGCCTCTGCTCCTTTTCTGCCTTAACTTCCTTTGTTGCCTTTTTTCTTTTCTACCTTTGTTGCCTTTTCCTTTTCTTCTAAATTTGCTCCTCTCTCCTCCTTTGCCTTTTTTGATGGTCTAATGTTGTTGTTGCTTCCCTGACTTTGGTTCCAGTGCACATGTGATAATGAATCATAGTTGCACTTGTGGTTATCCTTTTGAGCATATCGCAAGTCTTCTTGAAAGTCTAACCATTTTTCCTCAAAAAACTTTAATTTCTCAGAACCTCTCTTGATTTTTAGCTGAGTCAAATTAGGCTACAACATCTGCCTCCAATTGGGGACAGCACTTTGGTAACAAACTGTTGAGAACTTGTAGATCAGTAGCCTTTATTTGGCATGGATTCAAAGAGAAATTTTACATCAGTAGCCTTTATTGGGCATGGATTCAAAGAACACTTGTAGATCAGTAGCCTTTATTTGGCATGGAGTCAAGGAGCACTTGTAGATCAGTAGCCTTTACAAGGCATGGAGTCAATCTCAAATGGGAGTTGATCCAGTATGAAATCCCCCCAAAACCTACTACACTTTGGACTTCTTCCTTTATTCTTAAACTGAAAATACTGAACTAGAAATACTACAACTAAAAATGCTCAACTTTTGAGCTTATTTATGCACAACTCCCACATGTGCATTTATGCCCGGACTTAATCAGGTGAAGTCAACTTTCCAATGGCACCAACCCAACATCTGCATGTTAGAACTAATGCCTTCATACTGTTGAAATTTGAATATCACAATAGGGAGGTACCATGAAATTTTTCCCGATACAAATATTTGCGCATACCTTTGTATAAATTATTGTTGCTGACAAAATAAAGTTGTCATATGGTCAACCACTAGATCATAGAACTGATGAGACAAATTTTCCGCTGCCTCCTTTTCTTGAACATCTTTCTAATGTAGACTTCTTTGAAGAGGGAAGCTTCCTTCAATGTTTGACTCCTCAATTTGAGGTTGTATGTGAGAAGTTTGATTTTTTTTATTTTTTTTTCTGTTGAAAACCATTTAGGCTGGGAATACCAATCTAAGGTTTGTTCTTCATAAGGTTGATGTTCTTCATATAATGACAATTATTGACAAAAATCTTCAGGAATTGTAATGCAACATGCATCTATCCTCTCATATAAGGTTGCATCAAGATCAATAATAAAATTGGAGGAAAAATCTACTTTCTCCAATAAAGAATGTACATTTTGGGCCTTCTAATCTTCTGAAGATATAAAGCAGGAAAAATCTTCTTGATATGTAAGGGAAAATAGACCATCAAACTGATAGTGAAAAATAAAATTTCCTTTAAAATATTCAAACTCTGATACCTGTATTTTCCACGATGCTTTCTCATTTCCTTGCCCACAGAATTCCTCATCTAATGAAACCTTGATCAGTGGAGTTTCCAGGTGAATAATACACAACCAAATTTGTATCTAAATATTGTTCACCATCAAGAAATAGATTTCGATACCTAGGGAAAAATAACTTCGTGCCTTCGTCCCCAGAAACGGCGCAAAAAAATGTTGTATCTTAAGTGACAATCCCTTAGTTGTGAATGGAATCAGTGCTTAAGAACATTTTAAAAGTGTGTCACAGGAATGATTTTATCATAAGGTCTTTGTTCTATCCCTCTAGGAACTAGTTTTCTAAAACCCTTAATGATCTGGAATAGTAAAATATTTCACAATTCCATTCACTGCTAATATATGAATGGAAAGAAGAACTGCAGGGGAAACTCAAAATGATATGTTGAGGAGCATAATCTACCACTTTAAAGTTTCAGAGGAAATTCATGGAGAGAGAGGAAACTTCAAATTAAATGTTGTAAACACATAATCTATTACTTTAAAGTTTCATCGGGGGTTTTTGAAGAGAGGGGAAACTCAAAATGATATATTAAGGAGCATAATCTACCACTTTAAAGTTTCATAGAGAATTGGTGAAGAGAGAATAGTTGGAGTGAAGGAGCGCAAATTAAGGTTATTTAACTCACACATAGATGTAATTAAGAGACCAGTTGCTACATTACTTCACTTCATTCAAATAAAAAGGGACACAAAATGGCACAATAAATACGAATCACCATCAACAGTTGCAGGAAACTTGCTGCTACTTTCATTTACCAATTAGAAAAAGAAGTACAAAATGTAATCCCCAAGAGGTCCAGAACTCGGAACCCCCTTTCTATCTTTCTCTCTTTCTTAAATACAAAAAAAATCAGTTTGTAACTACTCGAGCTTCTTGGAACACCTAAACTGCCTAAACTGTTAAACTAATTATTACATTGTAATCGAGGACACCATTGTGGTTTCGATCTTGTGATCAGGTGATCATGTCCTAAGTGAAAAAATGCTCAAAATTGGAACTACTCAGAATTGGTAATAAATTGATCGACCAGATAGTGTTCGTCATTACGATCCTAATGCCGTGAACAACACTCAAATCTGACGTTGGATGTAGAACATATTCAAGTTTTAATTTTGTCCAATAACCTTCAAAAAAACACTTTGGAATTAAAAAATGGCATATTCAGAAATTATTTTTTTTATGGAAAAAAATTCATTTTGTTCTGAAAAATGGATGGCCTATCAGAGGGTGCCATGTGGCCTTCCCGAAGGCTTGCCCAAGCCTAAATTTTCAAGCTGTAAAAAAAATGTTGCTTTGAAATTTTTTGGGTTAGCTCCGACCCGAGCTAAACGCTACAGGTCAGTCGGGCCCGACCCGACCCGAATGGGCACAGGTCACCCGTGGGTAGTGTCTACTTGTTGAAATGGGTGGAGGTCACACTTTGAAATGGGCCATGGTTGAACGCATTTGGGTCACTTTAATACGGGCTGTTTGGCATAAAACAGTCGGGCGAAGAGTTAGCGGGGGCCAGCCCCCATTCCACATGACCCCACGCAATGGTTCGGGGCTTAAACCAACCGAAGAAATGGATGGTTATGGTAACTACCCATAAACTACGTCAATGTGACCGCCCACTTCATAAATTTAAATGCCACGATGTTGTGACACAGACAGTTAGAGTTAAACCAACCGGCGGGTGTGGAGAACATGTGACCGCCCAAAATTTGATATTTAATGCCACATAAACCACGCAGCTATTTTGGGCGTGTTTCCATTAAATTTGGTGGCATTTCCATTTTAGCGGGGTTAACTCCAGTTAGCCCAAAATTAGTGAATAATTTTTAGGCCAAACTGGACAAATCTTGTTTTGGTCATAACTTCTCCATTACTGAACCTTTTTGGACGAATTTGTAGTCAATTTCGACTATTCTCAGCATTTTGGAGTCATTGGAGTAGGTTTCAGAGCCAAAAAATGTGTCTTTCAGACATTTTTACTTCAGAGAAGCTTGGAGAGCCATCAAGGCCTTGAGGGATATGGAGTTGCATTGGACTACACTTCACAGTTTTAGGTGAAATAAGAGTCATTCTTAGCTTCTTTCTACATTCTGAATTCATTTTCACAGCTTTTTTGGTCTGTTTAGGCCTTCTTATCACTGTATTACCAATTTGAGCATCATAATATATCAAGGACATGCCCATTGGGAGCCTTGGACCCAGCAGATGTAGCCCAGGAGGGGTGAACTGCCTCATCATGTTGTTGTGTGTTTATGGTGAATTTATTCTGCTATGTTATTCAGATTAAAGTTGTTAAACAGTAAACTTAAACAACACTCCCTCACACCAAAATTCATAAATAGTTATCAAAAACACTTTGTTTCACTTGCAAGACTATTCAAACACTTTGCACACTTAATTTAATGGAAATGAATACTTTGAACAGCAAAAAAAATACTTTCATTTTCAGATCAGTTGGTATCAAAGCTTGGGATTAGAGCCTTAGAAGCTAGAGTTTTTACTCAGCATTTTTTTTGTGCAAAGATAAAGTTATTTCAGGTGTAAGACTCGGAATAACCACAGTTGTCATTTTTAGTATACGTTTCGAGTCTGGATCTAGACCCATCATCAAGTTGTCCTAATGATGGGTCTAGATCTAGACTTGAAACGTAGAATAAAAATGACAACTGTGGTTATTCCGAGTCTTACACCTGAAAAACTACACCACATAAACCTCCAATCTACCATAAAGTTATTTGTTTGCAAGTTTTGATGCTTACTAGGCTTAAACTCAAGAGAGGTGAAGGAAACTTGGTTAGTGCACAAACTAATCCACAACCAAGAAGGGTCAGAGAACCACCTCCAAGAGCCATAGAAGCAGCTTCAAGCATGTCTTCAAGAGAGGGAGAAGCTCCTAAAGATATGGATCCCAAGGAAGAAGAACGGGTATTCCGGAAAGCTTTCTTGGATATGACTGAGATGGTGAGGATCCTCTACCAAGAAAGAAATGGTAGGCTTATTGGAGCAAGGTCTAAAAACCAGAAAGAAGTAGAGGGATCCTCAGGAGGAAAGAAGATTAATGGCAAGTCAAATAAATGACATGGAGTAAATGGTGATCCACCATCCCCATCTTCATCCTCTTCCTCTACTTCGTCTTCCTCGACTTCAATAAATCAGTCTCATAAGTCTAAAACCACTGGTAAAAGTCCATTTTTAAAGCTTGATTTCAAATTTGAATTGCCTATGTTTAACGGTGAAGTCAATGCAGAGAAACTTGACAATTGGATCAGACAATTGGAATTTTATTTTAGGATTCAAAACCTTCATGATGACAACACCAAGATACAACTAGCCTCGCTAAGAATGGATGGAGCAGTATTGGTATGGTGGGAAGCCAAGACCAAGGATGAAATTAAAAAACATGGTAAGATTAATTTATCATGGACTAAATTTATTACTGCAATCAAGAAGAAATTTTATCCATTAGCTCATCTACAAAAGGCTATAATGAATTGGCAAAACTTTAGACAGTTTAAGGGACAAAATGTGCAAGACTATACCCAAGAATTTAGGAGAAGAGCACTCTTATTAGGGGTAGACTTACAAAGTCAAGATACTTTGCTGAAATATATAAGTGGTTTGCATAGTTACCTTAAACATACTATCCTTATGTTCAATCCTACTAGTCTATACGAAGTTTGTGTACAAGCTACGCATTTAGAGGCTAGAGGGAAAAACACTTTTGATGAGGGTAGAAACAAGCCTTTCAAAGGGAAGAACAAAGATAAAACATTTAAGGGAAAAGGAAAAAAGAATGCATCTATCAAACAAGAGGGTGAAAAATTTATATGTAAACACTGTTCAAGAGAGAGCCATGAAGAGAAAAATTGTTGGAAATTACATCCTGAAAAAAGAACTCAGTTTAACAAAAACAAAGGAAAGAAGAAAATTGTAGCTACTACAACTACACCTCAAGATTTAGGTGATGATTCAGGTGATGAAACCAAAATTGCAGCCATGGGTCTGAAAATTATGAAGGGAAAGGAAACTGAAACTAAGCCAAGCACTAGTACTTCAAATTGTCATGTACAAGCTCCTAATGAGGAAGAAAGAATTGAATTGTTCCATGTGAGGGTAGTCTCAAAACATACTAAAATTGACACACTGTTTAACAGTGGATCACAAGAAAATCTCATATCAGAAGACTTGGTCAAACAGCTTAAACTTGAGACCATTCCACATCCAAAGCCTTATCCACTTGGGTGGGTATGCAAGGATGAAAACTTACAAGTCTCAATAAAGTGCATATTGCAATTCGTCACTATTGCACACTTTATTGACACAGTTGAAATTGATGTGGTGCCGCTTGATATATCAGGAATTTTTTTGGGAAGTCCTTACTTATTTGACAGGAAAGCAATCTTCCATCGCCATGAAAATAAGTATCATCTCTTTAAATATGGCAAGGAGTTAATTGTCAGAGCACATCGCAAGAAGGAAAATATAGAGATGGTAAATGCGAGACAGGTAAAAAGACTAGTAAATTCTAGTAAGAGTTTTGTACTTCTTATGGTTAAGCCCAAGGTTGATATGAATCATGAGTCATTTGAAAATTGTGATTCCAAGCTTAAATCAGATTTATATGATGTATTTGATGCACATCATGATATGTTTCAGGAACCGACAGGTTCACCTCCTAAAAGGGAGATTTAGCATGAAATCCATTTACATCAAGATTGTCCTAACATCGGCATGTACCGCTTTTCTATCATGGAGAATGTTGAAATTAAGAGGAAAATTAAAGAATTGTTGGACAAAGGATTCATAATACTAAACACTTCACCGTGTGGGTCTCCTATATTGTTGATTCCAAAGAAAGATGGAACTTAGCGCATGTGTGTGGACTTCAGGGCATTGAACAAAATAACGGTAAAGAATCCTTACCCACTTCCAAGGATAGATGATTTTTTGGATCAGCTGAAAGATGCTAAATATTTCACTAAGTAGACTTACGTAGTGGTTATCATCAAGTTAGAATTGCAGAAAGTGACATTTGGAAGACAGCATTTAAAACCAAACAGGGACTCTTTGAGTGGCTTGTTATGCCGTTTGGTTTATGCAATGCACCTGCAACTTTCATGCGGGTAATGGATGATGTCTTACGTCCTTTTCTTGATGACTACGTTATTGTATACTTAGATGAAATCTTAATTTTCAGCAAGAATAGAGAAGAGCATGTCATGCATGTTAAGAAAGTACTTGATGTTTTGAATAAAAATCAGTTATTTAGTAAAATGTCAAAGTGTGATTTTGGAAAGACTTCTTTGGTTTATTTGGGACACATAGTAGGAGGAGGTTCTTTGAGAATTGATCCTTCCAAAGTAGAAGCCATTGTGAATTTTCCTACTCCCAAATCGATTACAGAGGTAAGAATTTTTTTGGGTGCAGCTCAGTATTGGAGGAAGTTTATTTCTAACTTCTCTACCATAGCAGCTCCTATGCATGCAGTGACTAGTGTGAAGCATGCTTTCCAATGGGGAGGCAAGCAACAGAAAGCTTTTGAGTCTTTGAAAGAGAAGATAATTGCAGCTCCAGTCCTTGCATTACCGGACTTGAGACAGCCATTCAAGATTCAGACAGATGCTAGTGATTATGCCGTGGGTGCAGTTCTCTTACAGCATGGTAAGCCTATTGCATTTCATTCTGAGACATTTAATGGTGTTGTTGTGAATTATCTACATATGATAAAGAGTTTTATGCGTTGCTACAAAGTGTCAAAAAATGGAAACACTGTTTGATGGGAAAAGAAACAATTGTTCATACCAACCATCAGCCTTTACAATACTTGCAATCGCAAAGTAAATTGCAGTAGTCACGACATTTCAGATGGATGGACTTCCTGCAACAATTTCACTTGGTAATAAGGTACAAGAAAGGTATTTACAATAAGTTTGTTGATATGCTTTCAAGGCCTATTATTACTGCTAGTACTTTACTTAAGAATGATTCTATTGTAAATGAGAGCTACATAGAATAGTATGCATCAGATGTTGATTTTAAGGATGTGTATAAACAGTGGAAGGAATGTGTTGAGAGGATAATTATGTTCTGTATTGTTCTAGTTAAAGTAGTTATGTATATAGGAAAAATATTATGAGAGAAGCTCATTCTTCTCTTATAGCTGGACATTTCGGGGTAAGAAAAACAGTGGCACATTTACAGAGGTATTGTTATTGGCCTCGCATGGTAGATAGTGTTTCATGTTTCATTAGAGGTTGTTTATTATGTGCTACAAGCAAGCCTAGCAATAGGAAGCTTGGTTTATATACGCCATTTCCGGTACCTTCTAGGCCATTGTAAAGTGTTTCTATGGATGTTTTTGGAGGTCTACCATTATCTAGAAAGCAGCATGATTATCTTTATGTAGTAGTTGATCGTTTCAGCAAGATGTGTATTCTTATGCCATGTAAGAAATCTATAATTGCTGAAAAAACTTTTGATTTATATTTTCAACATGTATGGGTTCATTATGTCTTGCCTACTTCTATTGTTAGTGACAGGGATTCCATATTTGTTGGGAATTTTTGGTCCAATTTATGGAAGATGATGGACACCAAGTTGAAGAAGAGTACTATTTTCCATCCACAAAAAGATGACCAAACAGAGGTAGTGAACAGAACCATTGTACATCCTTTGAGAGGTTATTGCAGTAAGCATCCCAAGCTTTGGGATGAGCACTTGCATTACATTCAGCATGCTTACAACTGGGCCAAGCACTCTTCTAAAAATACTTCAACTTTTGAAGCTTGTTTTGGGTATGTGCCTAAGTCACCTTTAGATTTCATTCTTGAGAAGGATGTAGCCATTGATGGGCATAGTGACATTGACAAAGCTCGCATGTTCATTGAAAGAATTCAGCTCATACATCAGCAGGTTCAAGAACAGCTTGAAAAAAGTCAAGGCAAGTACAAGGAGAGGCATGATAAGCACAGAGTTGATCATAAGTTTCAAGAATGGGATGAGGTATGGCTACATATTAGTAAGGAAACAATGCAAGGAGAAGGTAAAAATCTGAAGCCTATTCATTATGGTCCATTCAAGATCCTTAAACAAGTTGGAAATAATGTTTTTCAATTAGATTTTCCTTCATACATGCAAATGTATTCCGTTGTGAATGTGGAAAATTTACGTTTGTATGAATCACCTTTAATTGTTGATTATGAAAGTGACATTCAGCTGCCATCCATAGAGGATTTCTCGCCAGAATTTTTGAATGAGTTGAAAGAGGATGCTATCCTTAACAGAAGGACATGCACTTCAAGGAGGGGAAATGTTGATTATGTTCGGGTTGGTCTTAAAGGCAGCAAAACGAGTAAGGAAAAGTGGATTGAGGTGGAAAATGTGAGGGACCTGTACCCTCATCTTCTTAATAGGTAATTGAAGGCTTTTGGGGTCCAAAAGCTTCCCAATGGGGAGGTGTGATCAGGTGATCATGTCCTAAGTGAAAAAAATGCTCAAAATTGGAACTGCTCAGAATTGGTAATAAATTGATTGAACGGATAGTGTTCGTCATTACGATCCTAATTCCATGAACGGCACTCAAATCCGATGTCGGATGTGGAAGATATTCAAGTTTTAATTTTGTCCAGTAACCTTCAAAACAACACTTTGGAATTTAAAAAATGGCATATTCAGAAATTATTTTTTTTATGGAAAATTTTTCATTTTGTTCTGAAAAATGGATGGCCTATCAAAGGGTTCCATGTGGCCTACCCGGAGGCTACCACGTGACCCCAGGCCTAAAGGTTCAAGCTGTAAAAAAAATGTTGGTTTGAAATTTTTTGGGTCAGCCCCGACCCGAGACGAACGCTATGGGTCAGTCAGACCCGACCCGACCTGAATGGGCATAGGTCACCTACGGACGGTGTTTACCTATTGAAATGGGCGGAGGTCACACGTTGAACGGGCAGAGGTCACATGTTGAACGAGCCATGGTTGAATGCTTTAGGTCACCTTAATATGGGTCGTTTGGCATAAAACAGTCGGGCAGAGAGTTAAATGGGGCCAGCCCCCATTCCACATGACCCCACGCAATGGTTCGGGACTTAAACCAACTAGTGAAATGGATGGTTATGGTAACCTCCCATAAACTACGTCAATGTGACCGCCCACTTCATAAATTTAAATGCCACGGTGTTGTGACAGGGACAGTTAGAGTTAAACCAACCAGCGGGTGCGGAGAACATGTGACCTCCCAAACTTTGATATTTAATGCCACATAAAACACGCGGCTATTTTGGGTGAATTTCCATTAAATTTGGTGGCATTTCCATTTTAGCGGGGTTAACTCCAGTTAGCCCAAAATTAGTGGAGGATTTTTAGGCCAAACTGGACAAATCTTGTTTTTGTCATAACTTCTCCATTGCTGAACCTTTTTGGATGAAATTTTAGTCAATTTCAACTATTCTCAACATTATGGAGTCATTGGAGTAGGTTGCAGAGCCAATAGAGGTGTCTTTCAGCCATTTTTACTTTAGAGAAGCCTGGAGAGCCATCAGGGCCTTAAGGGATATGGAGCTGCATTGGACTACACTTCATTGTTTTAGGTGAAATAAGAGTCATTATTAGCTTCTTTCTGCATTATAAATTCATTTTCACAGCTTTTTTGGTCTTTTTAGGCCTTCTTCTCACTGTATTACCAATTTTAGCATCATAATATCAAGGACATTCCCATTGGGAGCCTTGGACCCGACAGATGTAGCCTAGGAGGGGTGAACTGCCTCATCATGTTGCTGTGTGTTTATGGTGAAGTTATTCTGTTGTGTTATTCAGATTAAACTTGTTAAACAATAAATTTAAACAACACTCCCTCACACCAAAATTCATAAACAGTTATCAAAAACACTTTGTTTCACTTGCAAGACTATTCAAACACTTTGCACACTTAATTTAATGGAAATTAATACTTTGAACAGCAAAACAAATACTTTCATTTTCAGATCAGATCTTAACAAATAAAATAGAATACACTTGCAATAATCCTTTTTTTGAGTCTGATTTGTTGCTGATGTGTCCTTCCGAAGTGTTGAGGTGTCCTTTCTCATTATGATGCGATATTTGCATAGTTTTGCAACAACGCCCCTATGTGCAACTTGCCCCAGCTATTGTGTTTCCAATAGTGCCACTATATGATCTTCTGCCTGACTCTGCCTATGCCTTTGTGTGTTTCAGCTGTGATATCCCAATAGTCTGTATAACCGCATCTCCACCTAACTCTACCCATGCTTTTGCGTTTCGAATGCTATCATCATGTCACCTGCTACCCGACTCTGCCTCTTCTATTCATTCCTGCTGCGTTATGCCTTTTCTTCTCCTTTGCCTTGCGTTGGACCACATACCCAAGTCTCTCTACCCACGTTCAAACTTTCTTTCATTACCAAGGCGTTTCACCGACTTTACGTTATAATCCTCTTTTCTCCCTCTGATGCGATTTAACACAAGAACTGCCTTACCTCCAGATTTGAAAGCCTTTGGCATTCACATGCATGCGGAACTGTGGTTGTAGGGTCCCACAACATGGTGACCAATCGGAAGCAATCGCACTTCGAAACTTATTTGATATTGCATGTCGGCAATTGTAACAAATAGCTTAAATGGTAAACAATGAAATTGTCGATGCAAAGTTGCGATGGCGATGTCGCATCGCAACATCGCAACTTTTACAACTTATCCCAAATATCTTTGCCTGCAAATTTAAGGCTATACCGATAAGATTTGAACCATAATTTATGCGATGTGTGATATACGTTGGTGCGCTATGCCAACACGTGGCCCCTCTCCTCATCACATCGCAATCCAAATAACATACTGTGTGATTCCTCAGCGCTAAACACTAAAATATGTGATTTGTGAAATCTCTCTAATTGTGATTTAATCTCCATCATTGATCTATGCCCAAATCCAACAGTCCTCGCTGTATCTTTACTCTGGTTTTCCGACTTTGCTTCTTTGGTTGTGCCCATTCATTTCTTCCTTGTTGTTCATAGAACACTTGACTCGTTCACAACTTTTCCCACATTCACAACTTGACCCGCTTACCATTCACGACTCTGCCTTTGTTGATTGGCTACCTTTGCTCCTTTTTTGCCTTAAATTCCTTTGCCTTTTTTGCCTTTGTTGCCTTTGCCTTTTATTCTAAAGTTGCTCCTCTCTGCTCCTTTGCCTTTGTTGATGGTCTAATGTTGTTGTTGCTTCCATGAATTTGGTTCCAATGCACATGTGATAATGAATCCTAGTTGCGCTTGTGGTTATCCTTTTGAGCATATTGCAGGTCTTCTTGACATTCTAACAACTTTTCCTCAACAACCTTGAATTTCTCAGAACCTATATTGATTTTTAGCTGAGTCAAATTAGGCTACAACATGAGAAAAAGGTGAAAAATCACGTAGTTTTAAGATGTGGATATGTGGTGATCATTTACACATCCCCTATTAATCTATGTTTGATTGTTCCTTGATATAAGCAAATCATGTGCAGATAGTGGGTCGCTTACAACTTTTCCTAGTTAATCCAAGTGATTAACTAAAGGGAGATGGAAAATTATCAAAAGAGAGCTTTCATATGCTTTCCTAGGGTCACCAAAAGGTGCAAAGGCAGCAGATATTACTTGCTTCTCTTAAGATAATTAATTCCAAGTCCCAACTCCTAGTGAAAAAAATTAAACTAAAATTAATGATCTAACTAGGAAAAACAAAAACTAGCTAAGGATATGTGGATTAGGGCCACTTACTCCAACTAATTATCTATGTGTTTTTGGTGTCTATTTTCACAAAAATAAGTTATTTTAGATTGCAAGTAAATTGCCCCGTACTTAAACTATGTGGTTTTTTGTGAAGATAAACTTTGAAATTTAAAACTAGAAAATAGCTATACTAAAACGCAACCAAAAGAAAGTTCTAAATAGTCGTGGGACACTACACACAGTGTTGGAAGTTTTTCTCTGGATTGCCAGCCACTTTATAATTGGGAAATTGAGGAAAATGGTAGAGAATTTTGGTCTCTGGTTTCTGCGTGCTAAAGCTTCACACATGCGTGCAATTCACGCACATGTCAGAGCTAAACGTGTGCAACTCTCTGCGTCTATCTAAGAAAAATGCGCGCGATTTTCCTACAAATGAAATTTTCGGAACTTCTAAACTTCAAACTTTCACTGAGGGTGAATGAGCAGAGAAGAAAAGAAGGGGATATATCCAAGAAACACTCCAGAGCAAAGAGAAGGTACTTGCAACAAGCGCAACCACTTTAATTAAAAAATTAAAGCTAGTGGAGTCACCAATCTTGTGGTTGTGGTTTTGGTGCACAAGTGTACCAATCCACAATTGCTTAAGAGGATTGGTCGCTGCCTCTAAGCCTTGGTCACAGGCAGATAAACAAAATAGTTAGCAGGTTAGTGGACATGCTATAAAACATTTAACACACTAAATCATGATATAGCATGCATGTATAGAGAGAAAACAAAACTAAATTAAACATAAACACGAAATCTCATGAATAGTCAAACAGAACAATAATACTAATGGTGGCATCAAGGTCATCTCTTATTGCTTGTTGTTAGGAATAAAGATACTACGTTTACACTCTTGCCAAAGGGCCCTTAGAACTATGGAGTTATAAGACCCGATGCAAGGAAATTTTTACCTTCTAGCTATTGGTGCAAGGTCTCTCTCTCTACTCCAAAGGATTGAAGTTGTTGGATGGCAAACAACCGAATCCCCTCTCTACTTCTGCTCTGGATTGCACACTACTAGATTGCTCATGGGAAATTTCGCTAACATAACAATGTGCTCTCCCTTTTCTCATCTCTTGGTGGCCTTTTACCAATGAATTAAAATTCTCCTTTCCTCTCTTGGTACATGTTAGTCATCAGTATTTTTCACTTATTGGTGATGACTAGTTATAACAGTCAATTTTTCTAGCAGCCAATCTAAAAATTTGTCAAATTTGCTAGCTGGAAAATACCCATAAACATTTTTTTCCCTCCTACCTTTTTCAATCCGCCCATCACGAGATGAACCTCATTATCAAGCCCTATCTAGCCTCAGCCATACTAGTTTTCCCATCAGCTCCAAAGAAACAATCCAAATCTGTCCAAAGAAGTTTCCCCTAAGTTAGGTAGTGGCGCTTTAGGCATTCCTTCCCTTGGAAAACCACTCTAAAAGCTAAAGAACCTCTATCTGCTACAGACCAGTCATAACAGACCTTCCCATTCTGCAAATAAAGTTGGTTACAACCCTAGGTCGCGCCACTAATAAACCCTCAAGTCTCAGCTATACATGTACCATAGGTCAAAATGATTTTAGGTGTTTTTACAGTGTTTTCATGGATCTTTCAAGAACAGAAGCATACCATCATTCCCAAAAGACAGTATTTGTTTCCACATGAGAAGACAGCTGCTTCTCATGTGATTTTGAGCCTAGAATGCAGCTACGGGGCAGATAGTTGTTTCATTAAGCTCCTGCAATCACAGTCGAAGGTTAGTAAATTATGAATGACAAGAAGCGCTTTGAAAATACTAACCAAACTGCTTATGATTCCTAAAGAAGCACAGAGACATTTGAAAAGAAATATTACATGTCTCAGAGAAATTCTCATCTTAACTATTATCAATTTTTCATTCCTCATTGGCTCAAGCATGATAAGACAGTGAAAGGAAAAATAACATTGTTAAAGGCTGACGAGATGGCATGACTGAAAAACCTCCTTCATCTTTAAGCAGAGGGTTTGATGACTGAATAACCTCCTTCATTTTATAAGTAGAGGGTTAAGAGCGCCTCCTTCATCTATAAGCAAAGGGCCAATGGACAAAGTTTGATTTTAATAATTGCACTGATTGTAGGAAAAAATTTTAAGTACAGTGAGAGAGCAACTGAGGATTTCTGAAAGAAAATAATGATTAAAGGCAGAGGCAGAGCAGTAGTGCTTTTAAAAATTGTTTATAGGAGTTTTCTTTGTTATTTAGTTACTATGTGAAGCTAGTAGGTTCATCATCAATGAAGAAATATTATTAAAGTTGATGGCCAAAGGATTCAAAAGGTCTTGGTCTCAAAGTGACCTCTGCCATCAAGTAGAAAGGAAACACTGTCAGTATGTTCACCAAACATTCTTCAGTTGGCTAAGACAGAGGTTGAAAAGCAATCATGGCATATGGAAAATATTCTAAAGGGACTGCTCTAAAAAAGTATGAAATCAATGAAAACTCATGTTTTTGCAAACCTCCTTCACAGAATAACAAAGGGACAGACTTCCCTTGTTCACTTTTCAACTCTAAGTACATCACCCCCTGTTTTATTTTTACCCACAGTAAAAAAGGAAGCTCAAACAGCACCTGCCAGCTAAATCAGTTTCACAATAGGGCATCACTACCTCCAAAGCATCAGGAGCAAACAATGTCAGTTTAGGTTTCAAAAGGGTGAAGCTATCTCCCTCATAGTGTCAAATAAAACCTCACATAACACAAGGTGTCTTTCTACAAGTATCCTTTTTCAATAAGAAAAAACAAATAGGTGATGATGATATTCAGAGGTGCTTCTCTTTCTATTCATAAAGACTTTTTCCAACTGATCAAAAGTGACAGCAGATGAGCAATACAAATAAAAGAGGTGGAAAAGGGATATTGAAATTGCAGTTAATTTTTTTCCCCAGTAAAAAAGCAGTTGCACTCAAAAGGCACCTCTACAATCCTTCATGTGGCTCAGAGCATAATTTCCTTACACAATATAGATATCAGAAAAGGAAAACAATTTTTCATTCTGTAATGAGAAGCAGTGAAAGTTTTAAGTTCTTGAGGAAGTTTGTTTTACTTCAAAAAAGGCGTCAGGATTATAAAGGAAATGGTCATTACCACTATGAAATTCACCTAAAAAAAAAGAGCCTTAGGTTATGTTTTATGGGACATAAGCTTCATGTTTTGTTTTAAACCCAAAGGCATTTTCAAAGTTTTCAAAAAACCTCACCAAACAAGTGTGAAAGGGACTTTGAATTTTTCGCTTTCAAAAGGAGTTAAGGACCGTTTCCAAGAGCTATTTTGCAATCCCAAAGCGCACACAACATCTCCTCCTATCTGCTCGCTGGACCTAAGAGGCATTTCAAGCTAAAACATAGAGTTTTCGGGTTTCTTAGGCTGCGCGGCGCGCCTGAAAGATTACCAAAGGATTACGTTGTTGTGTGGCATGCCTATAGCGGCGCGCGGCGTGCCTATAGGCACCGATCACAACTACCCGTCAGTGACCGGGAAACTCTTCTATTGCGCGACATTCTCCTGGTTTAATGTGCCACGCACATTTTAAACGCTCAAAGCACCTCAAACGAACCTTGAAGCTGCTCAAACCCTCAAGCAAAGCCCATCATCGATCTTCAAGGTATTTTGTTGCCTTCTTGCTCATTTCAAAACTGTTAAGTGGTGGCAAAAAAAGGATGAAACTCATGGTGTAAATCACAGTGTTGAGTATTTTAAGGATAGTTGTGTTTTATGTTTGAAAGTTGAAATTGTTGTAGTTTTGTTTGCCCAAACCCTGACATAGTGAAATTAGTGGATTTTTATTGTTGTCAAAAGACCTAACAAAATGCCCTCAAAACAAGTTGAAAGGTGGAGGCAGTGTTTAAAGGGAGGAAAAATAGGGTTTGAAAAGTGAAAATAGTGGGCCTATTTTCAAAGAACAGTGATCATTGTATAAGTGTTTTTTCAATTCAAAAATTTCCTCGGTGTGGTAAAAAGAAAAGTCAGGGCTGCCTCTTTGTCCATAAAACAAACTTTAGTGTGTGAAGTTGTCATTGCCATCTGGAGGTGTTTGTCAAAATATGTGTGAGAAAACAGTAAAGTACAAAGAGGTTGTTTTGATTGGGAGGAGTTTTTTGCCTTTGTCTAAATGCAAGGCTGTCTTGTTGTCACCAAAACACCAAGAGCCCTGTGACCTTACCCAAAAATAGAAATCACTTGACTGTGTATACGTTTTAGTTGACTGTGTGCTTGTTATTAAAATCATTTGTTGATTGGTATACAAAGGGGAAAGACAGTGTTTTGGGAGGACATAGATATCCTTCAGAAGAACAAAACATAAATATTTTTCAATACATTCATGATTTATACAATTCCTGTCTTCATTCTGTGTCCATTAGATTTATTAAAATAAAATATTAAATAGTTTTTTAGAAAAAACATTTTTGTTGCCCTTTTGAGGCTATTTCATAAGAGCATCTGGCATCATGATGCCTCCCAAGGTGATGGTGGTGAGTGACCCACAAGATGACTTGAGCCTGCTTCCATCGAAGAAGTGAATGCCCATCGCACCGCTCGTTCAACTCGTTATACGTGTTTATCACTAAAAAAAGAGAAGATATTTTCTCCTTTGACACACCTTTGCGCTTTAAGAATTTGAGACAAGCATTTCCAGCTGGCAGGCCTTAACTTCAAATTTTCTCCAAGGTCCATCTCCAAGGCCACTAAAATCCCCTATATTGGTGAGAAATGGTTTAAACAAAGTTTGTCAATTTTATTAGATTATGTTCCTTTTTAAACCTGTTTATAGCCATGTCCTCTATTTTCCATCTTTTAGCTAGCTACGCCCCTCTCATGAATATTGTCATGAAGTACTTCACTTGTGAGGGAAGATTCTCCTGAATCTATGCCTATCACATTCGACTGCTCATGCATTTCACAAGGACTAAGCTGCTAAATCTTCCTTTCTTCTTCCACAAGAGCATTGAGAAAATGGCCTCCACTATTCAGAATAAGCCTCCTTCACAGCAAGTAGCCTGTCTCTTCCATCACTCTCTCATCAAAATCATCATTCTTCATCAGCTTTAAAAGAGAGAGGTTCCTTTGGGATGACCGCTTCCATTCTATTTTCACTATCTTCCATCTATGACTTATATTTACTCAACACTGTCTTTCTATCACTACTCCCAAAAATTAAGTCACTATATGTATGATTAAGAGAGAGAGAAAGACTGTTTATTATAGATAGATAGTAAAAGGCAGGAAGAAAGTCACACACTCATGATGAGGGGATGCCCCCACACACACAGAGAAAGAAGTAAGGGACTATAAAGAAAGGACACTGGATTGCGGGGAAATAGATGATGAGCAGCATAAGAGATGAAGAAAGCAACATACATAAAGGGAGATACATCTTTGATCATAATAATGTAATTCTGTTATGATAAGGGGTGTGAGACAGCAGCAAGGGCAGCCAAAGAAATCAACAAAATGACAGTAAACAGGAGCAGCCTGAAAGTGATGAGCAAGGGCAGCCAAAAGAGGATACATGAGTCCTCAGAATGGTAGCTGCCTTCAAGAAATGGTCACACCTCCAAAAGAAGAGACAAAAGGAAAGGGGCCATGCCCTCTTCTCCGAAAATGGCCAAGCCCCGGACAACAAAGAAAAGAGTGCCTAGAGTTGTCACTCCAAATGTGACAAGGGCCCTCCAAAGCAAAGGAAAATTGCCCAAAAGGCCCTTGATTGATTTGCCTTGGAGGAAGAGCACTAGAATAGCCACCCAAAGCAAAGGGAAGGGCAAGGAAGAAGGTAGTCATGAACAATAGAGTGCATTCGACATCATCTCAATCCAAAGCGATGATAGTGATAATGAGGCCCGGATTCTAGAAAACCTCTTAATCCATAGAGAAGGCCAAATTGATGCTTTGAAGGATGATCTTCATAGAGCTAGGAATTTCAATCAATTTTGCAAATCCAAAATAAGCAAATGAGTGTCCATATGGCTGTTTATGAGACACGGGCGATCAAATACAAGAAGGAGGCCTCCAAAGTCCAAGTAAGGTTGGAAGAACTCATGGGTGAGTTCGATGAAAGTGAAGGCGAAGATCAGCCTAGGCGAAAGAGGCCAAGAACCATGGGGCTTAAAAAGGCCCTTGAGAAGCAAAAAGAAGAGGAAAATGCCCTTCTCCAATCTACCCCTCTCACTGCATTGTTCGAACAAGAGATAGAGAACAATAAGGAGGCATGGCTTGAGAGAGTCAATGACCACTTGGAGAAGAAATTGGAGAAGGAAAACAGGGATTTAGACCTTCAAAGGAGAATGACGGGGCATTATAAAAAGTTAAATCAGTTTTCCCGGTGCAAGTTGAAGGCTGCTCAAGAAAAACTCAAGGAGGCTAAAAGGAAGCGCCCGACATAGAAATTGAGGAAAGACACCTCAGGACTTCAAATTTTGGCCTCTTCTTCACAACATGTTGCTAAGAACCCTTGAGGGTCATGCTCACCAATTTTGGGCGATTTTCGACATATTTTGGTTTTTTGTCATTTTTGGGTTTTTGGCTAAAACTCACAGGCTTCGCCATTTCAGATTGGGGGATCATCAAAGGATGATAATGGTATCATTGGATGCCATAATTTCAGGAGCACATACTCAGCGATTTTCAGGACATTTGAAGATCATTTTCTCCCCCGAAATGGCGAAAAAATCTCGCTTTTTCTACACTCTGCCCGGTCTATCAGCAAGCCTTATTTTTTGGTTTTTTACACACGAGCCTATTTTTGGAGGACTTCTAGGCATCATATTGGGAAAATTTCAGTTTTTCCAGAAATTAGACACTTAGAGCTTTCCAACTATCTATCATGAGCCTCATTTCAACATCGGGAAGGCTGCCAAAAGTTGCCGGCAAGTCAGGGGACCTTTTGCTGATGTATTTTTTGAGTATTTTTGTAAAAATTGAACCTTTAAAAACTTCTTTTTCCTCATGTGCGTTTAGCTATTTTTGCACATGAGAATTTATGAAAAGTCAATTTATTTCCCTCTTTTAGCATTTTTTAGATATTTTATGAGATATTTTGTGCCTTGGGATTTGCAAAGCCTCAAGGACAAAATAAGATATTTTGGATAGGCCAATGAGATTTCAAGTTGAACTAAGAGGTTTTCCTCACTTTGGCCTATATATTCCAAAGGCTTTCATTGTAAACAAAGATGAACTTGATGAATAGAAGCAATATATGGTCATATAAGCTTTGTAAGAAATACTTGTATCATGCTTTTGGATAGTCTCTTGGATGTTCTTGGATGATGAAAGAGGATTGTTATTGGATTCCATGACTTGGTAGAATGGTATAGTGTCTCTCTTTTTGTTTTGTTTCCTAGTTTTCATTCATAAATCCATGTTTCTTGCTTGCTATAGGACAGTAGAGAAAAAATTTGAGACATGCCCTTGGAGGCACCTCAAATTTCCTGTTTCTTCATAGCTTCCATGTTTTCTTCATCCGTAATCACATTAAATAATTCTTGATTGCTCTTTAATAACTTAAGGATATTGTTGCTTATTTCATTCATGGTTTTATGCATGCTAAGTATGATTTACGGTATGCCCTGGTTACTCATGGCTAGCCATATCTCCGCCCATGAAATTTCTCTTTGACTGATTAGATTATCATTTGTTGAACCAAGGAGGTCTTGTTCTGATCTTGCCCTTTGCCTAATACTATGCAATCTTGTTTTCAAAGTGCTCAATAGCTTTAAGTACTGTGTTTAGGCGTTCCGGCATAGTGATTTGAGTTGTTTGTTTATCTTAAGTGTATTTCCCCAAATAATGATAGCCATTTCCCAAAGTTAGAGAGTTATATATCTCTATGCATGGCTTGAATGTTTATTTCTATGTATTGATTAGCTGATAGTTACATTTCTCATGATTAATGGTTTTCCCTACCATGTTTATGTCAGCTATTAAACTAGTTATGCTTAAAATCATTTGTTGTTCACAAACTTGATGTCCATCTTACTCCATTTTGTCCAAAGATCCTTTCTACCTCAAATCAAATCAGCCCTTCAACAACCTTGTATCACCATCTGATAGCTTTCTTGACCTCTTCGACCCCATAGCCCAGTTGATCTGACATATTTTTACCTATCTTATATCTTTGATCAGTTTCATCCCTCACAACCTAAAAACCAAAACCAAAAAACCTACTTCATAACTAGCCTAAATCATAACACAATAAGCAAACACACAAATATCCCTTACACAAATAGAGAGAGCCCTCTTTAAGTCCAGGAAGGCTAGGTCCTTGGGCTCCAAAGACTGGTTTGATGTTACACTGTCATTTGGCTTGCCAATCAGCCAAATCACGGGACCCTAACATAATGGCAATCACGGTGGGACTTTGAGTCAAAACATCCTAGGTATCCCTTAGTGACTCTCAAAATCTCAGTCAAACTTAGAAGAGTAGAATCTGGTTGTTTCACCATCCTAGAAAAATGATGACTCAGCTGTAGGACACTCTTACAAACCTTAGGACAAAATAAAAACTCAGAAAAACCCCAAAAAAGCTCCCTTAGATTGGTTTTTGTCAATACTGGTGGTGGACCATACACATATACCTCAAAACAATTAAAAATCCACCTGGCGACTCCGCTAGCCTCCAGTAGGCCTTACTACCTTACTAAAATCTAGGCTACTATCCGATTGAGCCACCTCATCACCTCACTAACATATTGGCGATCACGGTGGGACTAACTGAGTACATAATAGTCTAGCAAACTCTTGTAGATTCATTAGTCTTCAAAACTTAAACAGGCAAGCAGTCCATAGAACCATTTAGAGTCAACTATTTTTGTTATCGCCACCCTAGCGAAGTGATGAAACAATTTTAGAATACTTTAATAAACCATAGGCAGCACATAAAACCTAGAAAACTCCAAAACATTCCCAGATTGGTTTTTCCCTAGTTACTGGTGGTGGACCATAGCTACGTCTTTATAAAAAAAACCAAGTTCCACCTGGCAACTCCACTAGCCTCCAGTAGGCCTAAAAACTCCATAAAAGACCAAAAAATTCATAAACCATACCTTTCTGCTAACTCATCCTCCCAAAAACTTAAACTTAGGGTGGAAACTCTGTAATCAGTGACAAACTAAGTATAACTTAGCGATTCAGAAAAACTCACCTAAACATAGGAGATAAGCAGAAGCCTTCTTGCCAAGAGAACCATTATCCTGTCCATACAGCCTAGCAAACTATTGAAACCAAGTGAATCACTCTTCTTTGCAAGTTTCCATCTCAAAGTTTGCTATAATACTTTTTCCCAAAGCATCTTTGATAGTGTTGGTGGTGGACCATAGTTCTCATAGAAATCCACCTGGCGACTCCACTAGTCCATCCTTTTAGTTTTGACCATCCTTCACATTAGTAAAACCTTAGAGAGGCCATACGTTCAAAACAATAACAAAATACCATCCTCTCTAAACTCTAGACCCGAAATCTGGCTTCACAAAGAATCAACACCAGATCTCATCCAGACCCAAATCCCCCTATCATAGTAGATGACCCAGAGAAGATTCTGTGGCAAGCTTTCGAAACTGGAAATTTAGCTACCGATAGGTCCATCCGTAAAGCAAGATCGGTACCTAAACATCTCACTACCTTGCAGGATTCCCCCTTTGACTTAAACTCAGCAAAAACCATTTTTAAAAGCAAGTCACAAAGTAAGATAGACTTTGACGATCTTGAGCCCCTAGATCTGCCACAAAGTCCTAGTAGAGAAGCCTCACCTACCACACCTCTCAAATTTCAACTTCTCCATCACTTTGGCTCCTACCATCCCAGATCTACTCAAAATCAGATCACTAGTCCAAGTACATCCGCCACACCTGTCCAAACCACTACTGTTCAAACCACCTCAGCTCATCCCGCAAGCCCTCATTTTGTACATCATCCATTAGCCCCCATCATGGCAGCTTGGTATGCACCCTTGGTATTGCCGCAGCCTTTGGCTCCCTTACAAAATGACTATCAAGCCAAAATCCCACACTTTACCGGAGATGAGACTACTACAGCTCAACATCATGTAGATAGGATCAGCGATCCCTTTGACTACATGGAAATAGAAGACGAGACCATCAGAATGAGGATGTTCGCCCAAAGCTTAGGCGGAGAACCCAAAAAATGGTTTAAAAGCTTAACTCCAAACAACATCCAAAATCTCCCAGAACTCTACCAAACCTTCATAAACAAGTGGGAAATCCGAAAGAACCCCATTCAAATCCTGTCAGAGTATAACAATCTAAAACGGGAAAATGGGGAAAGTGTCTAGGGATACTGCATAAGGTTCAACAGTGTGTATAACGCCCTCACACCTCACTTCAAACCCCCACTTGGTTCAGCCTTGGAAAATTTCCCCGAAGGTTTTGACCCAGACATGACTTATCAGCTAAGAGACAAGGACCCCCTTACCTTAGAGGAAATGAAAAAGGTAGCCATAAGGGCAGAAGCCAACTTAGCAGAAAAAAGAGCTAGGACTAGATCAGAAAGGAAAGTCACCTACCGGGATGAAGTCTCCACTTCAGCTCCTCCCTTAGATCCTAGAATAGATGACTTAGTCAGGTCCATGGCCAAAATGTGGGAAAATATAAGTGAGAAGACCCCTCTTAGGGACAACCAGCCAAACCCTCCAAACAGAAACCGGAACCAAAATTTTAGGAGAGAACAGCCTCAAAACAAACCAAGGGAAAATGACCAAAAAATTAGGCCACCATTTAATGAAAATTATGTGGAAGAAGAAGATAGGGATACAGAACCCATTGATGAAAATCATTTGAACCTCATAGGGTTTGATAATGGGAGTGAGGTGTACGTCACAGAAGAAGAACAACCATTCTTCTCTCCGAATTAGGATGAAACCAACTATGAAGATCCAGAGGATCCTGCCATAGATTTTCAGAATGCCATAGTAGAAGCTCACAGGAAATATGAACTTAGAAGCAGAAAAAATCAAGACAAATCCAAGAAAGGTAGCTCAGGCACTGCTAAAACCCCTGATACCATCCTTAAAAAAGCAGTGAACAACAACAAAATCATGGTCGGGAAAATGACCAAAGCAAAGATAGAGTTACCCAATCTATTCTTGACTCAGATGCTCCTAGTACTTCCACAAAGATTCCCGAGGTGGCTGTGTCAAACAAGATCCCAAAACAAAGCCAACAAACTCAGAACATAGAGAAAGTCATGGCTGAAAAAGTTGAATCAAACATGTCTAAACTACAGTTACCTTTTAGTTTTGAGGGTGAAATCGCCAAAATAAAGATCACCATGCCTCTTACCGAGCTCATCACCCAAAATTATTACAAATCCCAAGTGTTAAAGGTCCTTAATATAGGAAATGATACCAACACCCTTAATCTAGCTGATGACACTCCTGAAGTGTTGTTTGGTCTGAAAATAGAAGGGAAATTCCAAGAGGGAACCACTCTTCCCTTTTACATCAATCTGAATATCCATGACCAAATCCTTCACAATGCCATGCTAGACTCCGGTGCCTCGCATAATCTTATGCCGAAGGTTGTAATGGAAAGATTAGTCCTAGAAATCACAAGACCATACAAAGACTTATATTCATTTGATTCTAGTAGATTCAAATGTCTAGGCTTGATCAAAGATATTTGTTTTAGTTTGGCCCAAATACCTGCAAAACATCTGATCATGGACATAGTGGTAGCAGACATCCCTCCCAAGTACGGAATGCTTCTATCCAGATCTTGGGGAGCCAAGCTCCAAGGAAATATTCAACTGGATATGTCCTATGCCACTATTCTTGTGTTTGACCAAACAAGAATACTCTATCGAGAGTCACACATGAAATACATGATCAGTAGCCAAGAGAGGCCAGATAACATCCCAATGTATTCCTTGCATTCCGACCTAAACTCTTTTATTCTGCACACTGATGAGGACATTGAAGAACATTCTGAAGAAATTGAAACAAACTTAGACCCACCACATCAGCTACCCCTAGTTCTCTATGATGAACTAGACACTCAAAACTACCATGATCATGAACAACTATGTCTTGAGGAAAGTAAGTATGTTCCTTTTGAAATAGGAATAGAACAAGAAGCACAGACCATTATGTACTATCAAGCGAATTTCTCAAAACTTAGTCAAACATCAGCAGTAACATCAGGAAAAATTTTCAGAACAAAGGCATTAGAAGACCTACATATCACAAACCTCTTTGGAACTTAGGAGCAGGGAAGCTTAATGTTTTTTCCATACCTCAAGAATTTACCATCGTGTAACTCTACCACTGCAAATGAAACCTTGACTGTTGCCATAACAGCTCAAAATCTAGAAAAAACGCCTGATAAGCTCCCTATGATCAAAGATGATAACTATAGTCCAAGTATACCTGAGTTACTTGAACTGGCTAATATTATGTCATTCCACCAAAGACTTAGAACTGCTAGGATTGGAAATCTCATGCAAAATACTACTTCATACAGATAAAATAGTGAGAAACACTATGCCACTACCGTAAATCCAAGAAACAACTTCGACAAAAGGAAATATAAGAATCTGAACCAATCAGTAATAATAAAAGATAAACTAGCTGGTCATAGGATCTGTTTTGATTTTAGAAACTCTAAAACACATCCTTGTAACAGAAATTTTATCCTTCCTACCCAAGACCATGATACACCGATGATACGTGCTTTTAATCATATGTCTTTGCAAGATGATGTTTCAAGTTATAGCCAAATGATTCCCTTGCAAAATAGATAGCTCAAAGATTTTTTCCAGCATGCTGGAAGTAGTTCCAGTTTCAGACTCAGAATTGCAAAATCACCGGATACAAAGAATATGTTCCTAAAATCCATGTTTCCAGTCCTGAATTTCTGCATTTTTACATACCTTGATGATGTCATTATTTATTTCAAAAATGACAAAGAATATATGCATTACTTAAAGAAGATGTACAGTAAAGGAAGGAGCAGAAATCAGAGGTATAAAGAGGTACAGCGGGAAGATATGGGTTCGTTCAGAGATTCTTGCATGAATCCTTATGTCATGCTGGAAAGAGAAAATTTTCCAAATTTCTCTTTTCAGGAGTTGAGTGGATCAAGAGTGTTAGGAGATCCTTACGAGGATAAGATGCTTAAGTTTCGCCATTTCCAAGATTTCTGATTTTAAAACATTTTCAATCATTGTATATACCACTGTTTGAAAAATAGATAAAACAGAAAAGTCAAAAACAATAGAAAAATAGAAAAGAGGGCAGTTTGAAAAATAGAAAAAATCCCCATGTTCAAAAAATAGTCATTCAGAAAGCGCGCAAGCTTAAATTCCGCTACTAGTACTCAAATGTCTTGTTCAGATTTCTATCATAATCATAGTTGAACATGTGTTAAATTTATTTGCTGATAAGTTATTGAGTGGAAAATATGGTCAAAATTGTGTAAGCTTGACTTATCAAAGATATTAGATTAGGAAAAGATACTGGTTCCACATGCCCAAAACAGAACCAAAGAGGGAAAGCGAGGATGAAAAACAAATTGTGCATCCTAGCCCCGTTTTTCCTAGTTTCCATTTTATGCAAAATAATATTTTTGTGCAGCTTGTCTTTCATGCCACAATTACATGACAAATCAGACTGTCTAACCCTGATTTGATCATTTTTCAATTTCTTGTTTTAGATTAGAGAAAAAAATCCTGTCAAACAGCTTAACCTTGACAGTTGATCTAGCATAGGTAGAGTAATGAAGGAGTTGATCAGCTTAATCTGAACTCCCAGCAAATATAAGTGTAGAACTAGATAGGTTCATTTTTCAAAAATATATATATATATATATATATATATATATATATATATATATATATTGTCAAAGGGCTGCTAGTCCAAATGCACCCAAAGGAAGAAAAAATGTTAGGAAAGATAGTGGGGTAGGTAGAAATATCATTGATGCTAATCATGTTGTCATTTTTCAGAAGTATCATCAAGGAAGAATGAAATTTGCGCCAATGGGTAAGGCACTGGTCTTCATAAGCCAAAGATCTGAAATTTTGGACACCTCCTGAAAAGGAGCTGCCCTCCCCAAATGGAGCCACTGTTAGTCATCAGTATTTTTCACTTATTGGTGATGACTAGTTATAACAGTCAAGTTTTCTAGCAGCCGATCTAAAAATTTGTCAAATTTGCCAGCTGTAAAACACCCATAAACATTTTTTTCCGTCCTACCTTTTTCAATCCGCCCATCACGAGATGAACCTCATTATGAAGCCCTACTTAGCCTCAGCCATACTAGTTTTCCCATCAGCTCCAAAGAAACAATCCAAATCTGTCCAAAGAAGTTTCCCCTAAGTTAGGTAGTGGCGCTTTAGGCATTCCTTCCCTTGGAAAACCACTCTAAAAGCCAAAGAACCTCTATCTGCTACATACCAGTCATAACAGACCTTCCCATTCTGCAAATAAAGTTGGTTACAACCCTAGGTCGCGCCACTAGTAAACCCTCAAGTCTCAGTTATACATTTACCATAGGTCAAAATGATTTTAGGTGGTTTTACAGTGTTTTCATGGATATTTCAAGAACAGAAGCATACCAGCATTCCCAGAAGACAGTATTTGTTTCCACATGAGAAGACAACTGCTTCTCATGTGATTTTGAGCCTGGAATGCAGCTACAGGGCAGATAGTTGTTTCATTAAGCTCCTGCAACCACAGTCGAAGGTTAGTAAATTATGAATGAAAAGAAGCGCTTTGCAAATACTAACCAAACTACTTATGATGCCTAAAGAAGCATAGAGACATTTGAAAAGAAAAATTACATGTCTCAGAGAAATGCTCATCTTAACTATTATCAATTTGTCATTCCTCATTGGCTCAAGCATGACAAGACAGTGAAAGGAAAAATAACACTGTTAAAGGCTGACGAGATGGCATGACTAAAAAACCTCCTTCATCTGTAAGCAGAGGGTTTGATGACTGAAGAACCTCCTTCATTTTATAAGTAGAGGGTTAAGAGCGCCTCCTTCATCTATAAGCAGAGGGCCAATGGACAAAGTTTGATTTTAAGAATTGCACTGACTGTAGGAAAAAATTTTAAGTACAGTGAGACAGCAACTGAGGGTTTCTGAAATAAAATAATGATTAAAGGCAGAGGCAGAGCAATAGTGCTTTTAAAAATTGTTTACAGGAGTTTTCTCTATTATTTAGTTACTATGTGAAGCTAGTAGGTTCATCATCAATGAAGAAATATTATTAAAGCTGATGGCTAAAGGAGTCAAAAGGTCTTGGTCTCAAAGTGACCTCTGCCATCAAGTAGAAAGGAAGCCACTGTCAGTATTTTCACCAAACATTCTTCAGTTGGTTAAGACAGAGGTTGAAAAGCAATCATGGCATATGGCAAAGATTCTAAAGGGACTGCTCTAAAAAAGTATGAAATGAATGAAAACTCATGTTTTTGCATACCTCCTTCACAGAAGAACAAAGGGACAAACTTCCCTTGTTCACTTTTCAAATCTAAGTACATCACCCCCTGTTTTATTTTTACCCACAGTCAAAAAGGAAGCTCAAACAGCGCCTGCGAGCTAAATCAGTTTCACAATAGGGCATCACTACCTCCAAAGCATTAGGAGAAAACAATGTCAGTTTATGTTTCAGAAGGGTGAAGCTATCTCCCTCATAGTGTCAAATAAAACCTCACATAACACAAGGTGTCTTTCTAAAGGTATCCTTTTTCAATAAGAAAAAACAAATAGGTGATGATGATATTCAGAGGTGCTTCTCTTTATATTCATAAAGACTTTTTCCAACTGATCAAAAGTGACAGCAGATGAGCAATACAAATAAAAGAGGTGAAAAAGGGATATTGAAATTGCAGTTAAGTTTCTTCCCCAGTAAAAAAGCAGTTGCACTCAAAAGGCACCTCTAAAATCCTTCATGTGGCTCAGAGCATAATTTCCTTCCACAATACAGATATCAGAAAAGGAAAAAAAATTTTCATTCCGTAATGAGAAGCAGTGAAAGTTTTAAGTTCTTGAGGAAGTTTGTTTTACTTCAAAAAAGGGGTCAGGCTTATAAAGGAAATGGTCATTACCACTATGACATTCACCTAAACAAAAAGAGCCTTAGGTTATGTTTTAGGGGACATAAGCTTCATGTTTTGTTTTAAACCCAAAGGCATTTTCAAAGTTTTCAAAAAACTTCACCAAACAAGTGTGAAAGGGAATTTGACTTTTTCTCTTTCAAAAGGAGTTAAGGACCGTTGCCAAGAGCTATTTTTCAATCCCAAAGTGCACACAACATCTCCTCCTATCTGCTCGCTGGACCTAAGAGGCATTCCAAGCTAAAACATAGAGTTTTCGGGTTTTTTAGGCTGCGCGGCGTGCCTGTAGAGTTGTGTGGCGCGTTCAGGAGAAATATTACCAAAGGATTATGTTGTTGCGCGACATGCGGCATGCCTGTAGGCACCGGTCACGACTGCCCGTCAGTGACCCGACAACTCTTCTATTGCGTGGCGTTCTCCCGGTTGAATGTGCCACACACATTTTAAACGCTCAAAGCACCTCAAACGAACCTTGAAGCTGCTCAAACCCTCAAGCAAATCCCATCGTCGATCTTAAAGATATTTTGTTGCCCCCTTGCTCATTTCAAAACTGTTAAGTGGTGGCAAAAAAGGATGAAACTCATGGTGTAAATCGCAGTGTTGAGTATTTTAAGGAGAGTTGTGTTTTATGTTTGAAACTCGAAATTGTTGTAGTTTTGTTTGCCCAAACCTTGACATAGTGAAAGTAGTGGATTTTTATTGCTGTCAAAAGACCTAACAAATTGCCCTCAAAACAAGTTGAAAGGTGGAGGCAGTGTTTAAAGGGAGGAAAAATGTTAGGTCCCTATATCACTAGTATAGTCCCTTATTATTGTTAGTGTAACCCCCTTATTGTTATTATTGTACCCTTGTAACCCCCATTTTGTTATTATTGTGCCCTTAAATTATTATTGTTAGGTCGGCTAGGATTACATTGTGGCCCACTAGGATTACATTATGGCCCCATGGACTCCTATATATAGAAAGGAGGTTTTGTAAATTGTATCATCCAAGAATTGTGCATTTATGTAATGTATTGTAGGTTTCCCCCTCGAAGTGGCTTATTTCTAAGGCGTTGATATCTCTTTTCTTCTATTTTTGTAGCTGGTTACACAACATTTGGTATCAGAGGTTTGGATTCTAGGGTTTCACTGCTCCAAACAGGTCATCGTGGCATTTGCGCTATAACTTTTTTTCTACGAAGCTTCAGAAGCTAAAAATTTTAGGGTGCGAAGCCGAAATCCTGAGGAAGCTTGTCTAAAAATTTCAGAGCTTGTTTCGCAGTATTTGAGTAGATATCATCTGTGGAAGTTAGGTATTTGTTCAGGCTCCTAAATAGGTCATCATGGCATTTGCGCTATAAATTGTTTTGTATGAAGGTTCAGAGTCTGAAATTCATATGGTGCGAAGCGGAAATCCTGAGGAAATTTGTCAAAAAATTTCAGAGCTTGGTTCGCAATATTTTTGGAGATATGATCTGTGGAAGGTAGTGCTTTTTCAGGCTCCTGAATTTCATCTCAAAGAGGTGATCGTGGGAAAAGTTCAATAACTCTCTCTCTGGGCATTGGATTGGAGTTCCGTAAAAATTGGTCGCAATTACATGGACTGTAGTTTCTTGGCTATCAATTTCAGAGATAAAGGACAAAACAGTGACATGTGGCAAGTCGTACAAGTTTGCACTACTGAACCAGTCCATAATTAGGTCATTGTGGGAGATTGGACACAACATTCTCGTGGAGAATCCAAATCAGGTCAGAACTGTGGCATTCGAAAGATAATTTAGAAGGCTACATCAGTACCAAAATTTAGATATTGAAGTGCTAAAATCACAGAAATAATCCATTTTCAATATCGAGCTCCTCAAAAGCAAGAAAAAGGTGTGTATTTTTTTCCAAATTTCATAAGCCTTGTTTGAATAATCAAGTTAAATTGATCCCAAGGGCATATTGTAGAATAGATATCAATATTGGATTCTAAAATGGCCCCTAAAAAGAATTCAGCACCCATTAAGCCTTTAGAATGCTCTACTATGACTCATGAAGATGAAGAATGGCAACATGACATATCAAAATTACAAGAGCAAATTTCGCTCTCGCAAAGAACAACAAAAAATGAAATGGAAGTTTTGAAGAAAGGCGTGGAAGCTAAGATGAATGGTTTGGAAGCTAAGATGGATGGCATGGAAGTGGGCATGGAAGCTAAGATGGATGACATGAAAGACAACATGGAAACCATGAAGAATGATCTAAAAGCATACATGGAAGGCTTGATGACAAGTTTAAAACCAGAAATGATTCCTAATGGCGAAAATATAGTAGAAGAACCTCATGATGAGAACAAAATAAATGTTAATCGTGATTACATAAACTCTAATGTTGGCGGGAAGAACCACCATATTCCAAAAATGGATATAAGGAAGTTTGATGGAAAGGATCCTGTAACATGGATACTACATATGGAGCAATATTTTGATCTCCATAATGTGCAAAACACACAAAAGGTACGCATTGCAACTTTACATTTAGAAAAAAATACATTTGTATGGTATCGATGGCTTTGCTCCCACAAAAAAATTGTCACTTGGTCAATTTTTACGGAAGAAATGATAGCACATTATGAGGATACAAAGAGCAACACCTTCTTTAGCCAATTGATAAATCTCAAACAAAAGGGTTTAGTGGGGCAGCACATTGAGGACTTCCAAAAATTGAATATAAGGGTAACTGATATTCCATAGGAACACAGGATTGATCTCTTCATAAGCACTTTAAAGGATAACATCCAACATGAAGTTCGCGTTCTGGAACCTGATTCATTGGAGAAGGCATTCAGGTTGGCAAGAAAATTTGAATGTAAAGTTATGGCGACAAGGAAGCCTACCACTCAATTCTATAAAGAAGGAAGTGTTGCTACATCTAGATTTCCACAACCTACAAGGTTGACACCACAAAAATTGGAAGAAAAAAGAGCAAAATGGCTTTGCTACAGTTGTGATAGAAAATACACCAAAGGTCATAAGTGTGCTGAAAAGAAATTATTTTACATATATTGTGAAGAAGAATAAGAAAATGAACAAGAAGAGGATACACACCAGGAACCAGCCATAGAAGAGGAAGAAATGAATCCGACCATATCATGTAATGCATTGGCAGGAATTACCACTCCTAAAACTCTCAAGATAGCAGGACAGATCAAGAAGAAAAAGGTAATAGTGTTGATTGATTCAGGTAGCACCCATAATTTTATTCATTGTAAGGTAGCCAAGGAATTAAATTGTTTCCTATACCCAGCACCAGAATGCCAAGTGATGGTTGAAAATGGAGGAACTATAAATTGCTCTAGGAAATGCCATAATATCAAGCTAACCATGGGGGAATATGTATTGACTAGTCCAATGCTTTCCATTCCTATGGGAGGTGCTGATGTTGTACTAGGAGTACAATGGTTACAATCTTTGGGAATGGTAGCTTTTAATTTTCAAGAACTTTTCTTGAAATTTTTTTCAGAAGGAAGGAAGTCGAATTACGGGGTATTGAAGGGAAGTCGGGAAGGATAATAAGCTCTAATGTCATGACAAAGCTTCTAAAGAAAGAACAACGAGGCGTAATTGCACAATTATGCTCACTAGAAGTTCCGACATCAAAATCATCTATTTCTGAAGATCTCCAACAAGTCTTGGACAATCATTCCAAGGTGTTTGAAACTCCCAAAGGACTCCCACCTATTCGTGATCATGATCATGCTATTCATTTGATTCCAGGAAGTGTTCCTCCAAACATCAGGCTTTATAGATATCCTTACTTCCAAAAGAGCGAAATTGAACGTATGATTGCAGAAATGTTAGAGGCGGGTATAATTCAACCTAGTCAAAGTTCTTTCTCTGCTCCTGTAGTATTGGTACACAAGAAGGATGGATCATGGCGAATGTGTCGGGATTATAGGGAGCTTAATAAGCTCACCATTAAAGATAAATTTCCCATTCCTGTGATTGATGAATTATTGGATGAATTACATGGAGTAATTTATTTTACCAAGTTGGATCTTCGTTCAGGATATCATCAAATTAGAATGAAGACTGAAGATATTCCAAAAACAACATTTCGAACTCATGAGGGTCATTATGAATTTTTGGTCATGCCTTTGGCCTTACCAATGCACCTTCTACATTTCAAGGGTTGATGAATTCCACTTTCAAACCCTTCCTTAGAAAATTTGTGCTAGTATTTTTTGATGATATACTAATCTACAGCAGGTCTTGGAAGGATCATGTTGAACATGTTGACAGGGTGCTTAAACTATTGCAGGAGAAACAATTATATGCAAAAAAATCCAAATGATTCTTTGGAGTACAAGAGGTGGAATATCTGGGTCATATTGTATCTCACGAGGGTGTTAAAGTAGACCCTAACAAAATTAAATCCATTAAGGAATGGAAAGTCCCCACAACCATAAATAAGTTGCTAGGATTTCTCGGGTTAACAGGGTATTATCGCAAGTTTGTTAAGAATTATGGGAGAATAGCAGCACCTCTAACAACATTATTGAAGAAAGATGCATTTTCATGGACTCCTGAAGCAACTAAGGCCTTTGAACGTCTTAAAGAGGCAGCCTAGCACCGGTCTTAGCTACACCGGACTTCACAAAAACCTTTATTGTGGAATGTGATGCCTCAGGAAATGGAATTGGTGCAGTTTTAATGCAGGAAGGAAGACCCATTTCTTTTGAAAGTCGTCCAATCAAAGGAAAGTATTTACAGAAACCTATTTATGAGAAGGAAATGTTAGCAATATTGCATGCACTAAAGAAATGGCGAACTTACCTAATGGGAAGACACTTCAAGGTAAAAAATGATCATGATAGTCTTAAACACTTTTTGGAACAAAGACTATCTTCAGAAGAGCAGCAAAAATGGGTCACAAAGATGTTGGGTTATGACTTTGAAATAATCTACAAAAAAGGAAAGCTTAATGTTGTTGCTGATGCACTCTCAAGAAAGAATGAAGAGGTGGAAGCATTGCTTTGTGCCATTTCTATTATCCAACCAGATTGGATAACTGAAGCAAGAGATGAATGGAAGAAGGACAAAGATGTATGGATACTCATTCAAAAGTTGCAGCAAGATCCTAGTACATCTGATACATTTAGTTGGAAAATGATTCCTTATGGTACAAAGATCGCTTATATCTTTGTAAGAATTCCCAACTAAAACAAAAGATTCTTCTGGAATTGCACACTTCTCCTTTAGGACACTCGGGATTTTAAAAACTTACCACAGGGTGAAGAAAGAATTTTTTTGGGATGGCCTTAAATTTGATATTCAAAAGTTTGTGGCGGAATGTTTGGTTTGCCAGCAGAATAAAGTGGAAACAATTAAGACCCCGGGACTTCTACAACCTTTATCCATCCCAAGTCAACGTTGGAAGGAGATTTCAATGGATTTTATCACAGGTTTACCTAAGTCCGAAGGAAAGAGTGTCATCATGGTGGTAGTTGATAGACTTACCAAGTATGCACACTTTTGTGCATTATCTCATCCATTTAAAGCAAGTACAGTTGCTACCACATTTATGGATAGAATTCAAAAGCTACATGGAAGCCCAAGGGTTATTGTGAGCGACAGAGATCCCATTTTTACTGGAAATTTTTGGACGAAGTTATTTTCTTGTTTAGGTACTCAATTAGCTCATAGCTCATCTTATCATCCTCAATCTGATGGTCAAACTGAGATAGTAAATAAATGTTTGGAAGGATATCTTCGTTTTTTTGTGTCTGATAAACAAACACAATGGGTCAAGTGGTTACCTCTCGCTGAATGGTGGTATAACACTTCCTTCCATACTGCAGCAAAAATGACCCCATTTATGGCACTTTGTGGATATCATCCACCATCCATCACATCATCTTTAAGAGAAAATTCGAAGGTTCAAGCAGTGGAAGATCACATCGAGCATCAACAAGAAGTTCTCCAACTCTTAAAGGATAACCTGAATTTGGCACAAAATCAAATGAAACAACAGGCAGATCAACATTGTAGTGAGAGAAGTTTTGATGTAGGAGATTGGGTATTTTTATGGCTACAGCCATACAAAAAAATGTCCCTGAAGCAAGCTAAGAAGGATAATAAATTATCGCCAAAGTACTATGGTCCTTACAAGGTGTTGCAAAAGATTGGTACTATGGCATACAAATTGGAGCTTCCTGCTTCTTCACGAGTGCATCCAATTTTCTATGTTTCATGCTTAAAGAAGGTTATAGGTGAAAATCTTCCAGTTCAAACAATATTGCCCGAACTTGATGAGGAAGGAAAAATCATATTGGAACCTGAAGCAGTCACGGAAACAAGAACTCGACAGCTACGAAATCGATCAATTTCAGAGTATCTCATCAAGTGGAAGAACTTACCCACTGAAGATTCTACATGGGAGGATGAGAATTTTATATAGAAGCACCCAGAGCTACTCAAGCGTTGAGGACAACACTTTTTGAAGGAGAGGGGCATGTTAGGTCCCTATATTACTAGTATAGTCCCTTATTGTTGTTAGTGTAACCCCCTTATTGTTATTATTGTACCCTTGTAACCCGCATTTTGTTATTATTGTGCCCTTAAATTATTATTGTTAGGTCGGCTAGGATTACATTGTGGCCCACTAGGATTACATTATGGCCCCATGGACTCCTATATATAGAAAGGAGGTTTTGTAAATTGTATCATCCAAGAATTGTGCATTTATGTAATGTATTGGAGGTTTCCCCCTCGAAGTGGCTTATTTATAAGGCGTTGATATCTCTTTTCTTCTATTTTTGAAGCTGGTTACACAACAAAAAACAGGGTTTGAAAAGTGAAAACAGTGGGCCTATTTTCAAAGAACAGTGATCATTGTATAAGTATTTTGTCATTTCAAAAGTTTCCTCGGTGTGGTAAAAAGAAAATTCAGGGCTGCCTCTTTGTCCATAAAACAAACTTTAGTGTGTGAAGCTGTCATTTCCATTTGGAGTTGTTTGTCAAAATCTGTGTGAGAAAACAGTAAAGTACAAAGAGGGTGTTTTTATTGGGAAGATTTTTTTTCCTTTGTCTAAATGCAAGGCTGTCTTGTTGTCACCAAAACACCAAGAGCCCTGTGACCTTACCCAAAAATAGAAATCACTTGATTGTGTATACATTTTAGTTGACTGTGTGCTTGTTATTAAAATTTATTTGTTGATTGGCATACAAAGGGGAAAGACAGTGTTTTGGGAGGAGTAGAGACCTAATATCAAAGAAAAAAATTTCACACAACATTTGAGGAAAATTTGCCTTGATCAAACAGTGATTGAAAAAGAAGACAGAGTTTTGTTTAAGAAAACATTCTTGAAAACCTTTTTGAGGCAGTTTGGTTTTGCAGAGAGAATCCAGAACAAGATGCCTCCCAGGCAAGATAGAAGGAGTGGATTGCATAAGAGATTTGAGCCTGCTGCCACTGAAGAAGTGAATTCCCACCCATCATTCTTGTTCAATTTCCATGAGGTCGGGTGCTTATATTTTCTTCAAAGGGTGCAAGAGGTGAAGAGTTTTTCTCCTTTGACACACCTTTGCGCTTTAAGATTTCGAGACAAGCATTTCCAGCTGGCAGGCCTTGACTTCAAATTTTCTCCAAGGTCCATCTCCAAGGCCACTAAAATCCCCTATATTGGTGAGAAATGGTTTAACAAATCCATTTGGAATCATATGATTACAAGCCCTTTCTAAAGCCTGAGCACAGAGAGTCATGTCCTTCTATTTTCCCTTTCTCATATCTTTTAGCCAGCTACGCCCCCCTCATGAAGATCATCATGAAATACTTCACTTGTGAGGGAAGATTCTCCCGAATCTATGCTTATCACATTCGACTACTCATGCATTTCACAAGGACCAAGTTGCTAAATATTCCTTTCTTCTTACACAAAAGCATTGAGAAAATGGCCTCCACTGTTTAGAAGAAGCCTTCTTCACAACAAATAGCATGTCTCTTCCATCACTCTCTCATTAAAATCATCATTCTTCATCAGCTTGAAAAGAGAGAGGTCTCTTGGGATACTTTCATCACCCATATGGATTTCTCCACTATCCCTTCAGTTCACACATCCCCTACACCTCCTACTCATCATCCTTCACCTTCCTCTAGCAGAACCATTCCTAAAAATCTCAATTTTACCACAGAGCAAGCAGAAGAACTTGAAAAGGGAGAAGAGCATGACCATGATGATGAGGAAGATGATGAAGGGCGGCAGCATGAAGAACAACAGACTCATGATGAGGGTGAGCAGCCTTATGATGACACACAGTAGCAAGGGGATGAGGAAGAAAGCGCTAAACAGCAGCATCACAGTAATGATGAGCAGCAGCAAGGAGATGAAGAAAAACAACACAGTGAGGGGGAGCAGAGCTTTGATGATACACAGCAGACTTATGATAAGGGTGAGACAGAGCAGCAAGGGCAGCCAAAAGGAGACTGAACAGGGGCAGCATGATAGTGTTGAACAGGAGCAACATGAAATTGATGAGCAAGGGAAGCCAAAAGAGGATACACAGCAGCCTCTTGAAGAACAACAGCCTCTTCAAAAGGAACAACAAACTCAAAAAGAAGAGAGGCAAGGTGAAAAGGGTAAAGGGGCCATGCCATCTTCTCCGAAAATGTCCAAGCCCCAGACAACAAAGAAAAGAGTGCCTAGAGTTTTCACTCCAAATGTGACAAGGGCCCTCCGAAGCAAAGGAAAATTGCCCAAGAAGCCCATGATTGATTTGCCCAGGAGGAAGAGCACTAGAATAGACACCCAAAGCAAAGGGAAGGGCAAGGAAGAAGGCAGTCATGAACAGGAGAGTGCATTCGACATCATCCCAATCCAAAGTGATGATAGTGATAATGACGCCCGGATTCTATAAAAACTCTTGATCCATAGAGAAAGCCAAATTGATGCCTTGAAGGATGATCTTCATAGAGCTAGGAATTTCAATCAATTTTTGCAAATCCAAAATAAGAAAATGAGTGTCCATATTTCTGTTTATGAGACACAGGCAACCAAATATAAGAAGGATGCCTCCAAAGCCCAAGTGAGGTTGGAAGAACTCATGGGCGAGTTCGATGAAAATTAAGGCGAAGATCAGCCTAGGCGAAAGAGGCCAAGAACCATGGGTCTTAAAAAGTCCCTTGAGAAGCAAAAAGAAGAGGAAAATGCCCTTCTCCAATCTACGTCTCTCACTACATTTTTCGAACAAGAGATAGAGAACAATAGGGAGGCATGGCTTGAGAGAGTCAATGACCACTTGGAGAAGAAATTGGAGAAGGCAAACAGGGATTTAGACCTTCAAAGGAGAATGACGGGGCATTATAAAAAGTTAAATCAGTTTGCTCAGCGCAAGTTGAAGGCTGCTCAAGAAAAACTCAAGGAGGCTAGAGGGAAGCACCCGGCACAAAAATTGAGGAAAGACACCTCAGGACTTCATATTTTGGCCTCTGCTTCACAACATGTTTTTGAGAGCCCTTGAGGGTCATCCTCACCAATTTTGGGCGATTTTCGACATATTTTGGTTTTTTGTCATTTTTGGGTTTTTGGCCAAAACTCATGGGCTTCGCCATTTCAGATTGGGGGATCATCAAAGGATGATAATGGTATCATTGGATGCCATAATTTCAGGAGCACATACTTAGTGATTTTCAAGACATTTGAAGATCATTTTCTCCCCCGAAATGGTGAAAAATGCTCGCTTTTTCTACACTCTGCCCGGTCTATCAGCAAGCCTTATTTTTTGGTTTTTTACACATAGGCCTATTTTTGGAGGACTTCTAGGCATCAGATTGGGAAAATTCTAGTTTTTCCAGAATTTAGACACTCAGAGCTTTCCAAATAGCTATCACGAGCCTTATTTCGACATCGGGAAGGCTACCAAAAGTTGCCGGCAAATCAGGGGACCTTTTGCTGATGTAGTTTTTGAGTATTTTTGTAAAAATTGAACCTTTCAAAACTGCTTTTTCCTCATGTGCGTTTAGCTATTTTTGCACATGAGAAGTTATGAAAAGTAAATTTATTTCCCTCTTTTAGCCTTTTTTAGATATTTTATGAGAAATTTTGTGCCTTGGGCTTTGCAAAGCCTCAAGGACAAAATAAGATATTTTAGATAGGCCAATGAGATTGCAAGTTAAACTAAGAGGTTTTCCTCACTTTGGCCTATATATTCCAAAGGCTTTCATTGTAAACAAGGTTGAACTTGATGAATAGAAGCAATATATGGTCATATAAGCTTTGGAAGAAATACTTGTCTCATGATTTTGGATAGTCTCTTAGATGTTCTTGGATGATGAAAGAGGATTGTTGTTGGATTCCATGACTTGGTAGAATGGTATAGTGTCTCTCTTTTTGTTTTGTTTCCTAGTTTTCATTCATAAATCCATGTTTCTTGCTTACTATAGGACAGTAGAGAACAAATTTGAGACATGCCCTTGGAGGCACCTCAAATTTCTTGTTTCTTCATAGCTTCCATGTTTTCTTCATCCTTAGTCACATTAAATAATTCTTGATTGCTATTTAATAAATTAAGGATATTGTTTCTTATTTCATTCATGGTTTTATGCATGCTAAGTATGATTTACGGTATGCCCTGCTTACTCATGGCTAGCCATAGCTCCACCCATGAAATTTCTCTTTGATTGATTAGATTGTCATTTGTTGAACCAAGGAGGTCTTGTTCTGATCTTGCCCTTTGCCTAAGACTATGCAATCTTGTTTTCAAAGTGCTCAATAGCTTAAAGTACTGTGTTTAGGCGTTCCGGCATAGTGATTTGAGTTGTTTTTCTGTCTTAAGTGTATTTCCCCAAAGTCTAATAGCCATTTCCCAAAGTTAGAGAGTTATATATCTCTATGCATGGCTTGAATGTTTATTTCTATGTATTGATTAGCTTATAGTTACATTTCTCATGATTAATGGTTTGCCCTACCATGTTTATGTCAGCTATTAAACTAGTTATGCTTGAAATTCTTTGTTGTTCACAAACTTGATGTCCATCTTACTCCATTTTTCCCAAAGATCCTTTCTACCTCGAATCAAATCGGCCCTTCAACAACCTTGTATCACCATCTGATAGCTTTCTTTACCTCTTCGACCCCATAGCCCATTTGATCTGACATATTTTTACCTATATTATATCCTTGATCAGTTTCATCCCTCACAACCTAAAAACCAAAACCAAAAAACCTACTTCATAACTAGCCTGAAATCAGAACACAATAAGCAAACACACAGATATCCCTTACACAAATAGAGAGAGCCCTCTCTGAGTCCAGGAAGGCTAGGTCCTTGGGCTCCAAAGATTGGTTTGATGTTACACTGTCATTTGGCTTGCCAATCATCCAAATCATGGGACTCTAACAATACATTGATATATGGTGACCCAAGAGAGAGGTTTGATTCCATTGTGTTCTACTTGATTCCTTTGTGTGCTCCCTTGAGGTCCCAAGGTGGCTTAGGCAACTGTACTTGGGCAACCTCAAGTGTGGAATTGTTTCCTGGAGTGTGCCAAGTGGTCCCAGAAAGTGACTTCTGCCACTCCCTGGACCGCACAGCTTTTCAAGGGAAAGTCATGCACAGGCGCGCTTACTGAAGAAAAATTCTAAAAAAGCGCATTTTTCCTAAGTTTTGGTGCGCAATTTGAGTTTTCCTCTTGAACTTAGGGATTTTTTAAATTTTCAGATCCTCTAATGTGCCTTAGCCCTGTAAATCCTTCTACCTGACATTAAATAATGTCATCTTTGCTTGTCTGATTTTACAGAGATAACAAAAGGAAATCCATACTACACTATGCACATATCATATTTATTTGAAGGAAGGATCTCGACCTATCAGGTAACCTCCACAAAGGATGAATCCAACTTTGAAGGGTGTTATGAAAGAAGAACTCCAAAAAAATTTAGATGCAGGTTTCATATATCCTATTTCACATAGCCAATGGGTATCTCCACTAGTTTTTGTACCTAATAAAAATGGGAAGTGGAGAATTTGTGTAGATTAAAAGGATTTAAATAAATCCACTGAAAAGGACCAGTTTCCATTACCATTTATTTATCAGGTCCTAGATGCCTTATCTAGAAAAAAGTTATTTTCTTTTCTTGATGGGTTCAATGGTTACAATCAGATTCAAATTGACTTACAAGACCAAGATAAAACTACCTTTACTTGCCCTTGGGGTACTTATGCTTATAAATAATTACCTTTTGGATTATGTAATGCACCAACAACCTTTCAAAGGGCGGCATTAGGAATTTTTTCTGACATGGCTAATGATTGTCTAGAATTTTTTATGGATGATTTCACGCCTTATGGGAGTGATTTTGATAAAACCTTGAAAAACCTTGAAAAAGTACTTGAGTGTTGCATTAGACCCACCTTTTTCTTAGCACTGAAAAAATCCATATGATGATGACTGAGATTTTTGTTCCAGGACATTACCTTTCTAATGTAGGTATTCAAGTGGATATGGAAAATATAGAGGTAATATTAAGAGTTCCCACTCATAAAACAAAAAAATAGGTACAGAATGTCCTAGGAAAAGAAGGGTACTATAGACACTTTATAGAAAAAATTTCTAAAATTTTGTTGCCATTATTTTCCCTGCTATAAAAAGATAAATATTTTGAGTGGACTAATAAGTGTGATGGTGATAAGTCGATCATATTCTATGAGTTGCAGCATGCTATTTGTGGATGGTTGGTCAAGTTGGAAAAAATAGATGGACTTCTATTTTAGACATATTGGGTGGAATCTATTTTTAGATTTCCAGTACAAAAATAGATGTGTCGAATATTATTAGCTCTTAATAATATTTGGACTATAAACATTATCTTATTCTCTTGAAGCACTTCAGTTAAGTGCACAAATGTGGCACAAGAGCTGACAGAAGGAATTACGCTATTACTAAGAGTTAAGTGGAGCTATTGCATGAATACTTCAGTTAGAACTCATTTGAGAGAGTTTGGTGGAGTTGATTGAGGAAGTTAATGGAGTTGTGTTCAGTTTAACTAAGCTAAACATAGTTGAGATAGTTGTATCTATTCTAACTGATTGATACACTAGTGAGAGTGGTGTGAATTAATTAATTAATTCACTAATTATAAACTCATTAATCAACTAAATAATACATCAGTTAACTTCAGTGCATGGACAGTTTCAGTGGAGACCAGTGAAGAGGTAGGTGAAAGAGCAGTGTGACTATCAGTTGTGACTATACTATTGCATGATTTGCAACAACCAGTGATTGGAGATGCCAATGAGGATTGCACAGTACAAGCCAGGTGGTTCGAAGTTATTTATGATCCATTATTCAGCATTGATTGCACAGTAGAGGCAGGCTATCAGGTGGTAGAGATTGGAGCATGTGATTTGCTAGATCTAGCTTGATTAGTGTGTAGCAATTGGAGATTGTACTGAGAGCTTGTGAGGAGATTTGTATGATGATTTTTACATGATCTCTATGAAATATAATATACAGATAGTTGGGGGTTTTCATCTTTAAGCTTTCCCATAAAATTTCGTGTTCATATGTGTGATTGTTTATGGTAATAATGTGCGCATGTGATTGTTTTTATTTCCACAATTAATGATCAATGGTAGAAGAGATTCTGTATTGTGCATGAAGTTAAAATAGTGTGTGATCAGGAGAATCTCGGTGTATAACATATCAGTTATCAAATTTATACATGGTATCAGAGCGATATTGATCATTGGAGCAATTGCAAAACATTGAAGCGGTTGAGTTTTGAGCTAGTGGAATTCGAATTTGCAACAGTGTTTTCTTGGTGTCGAAGTTGAGATGTCTTTCAACGGATTCCGATTGGAGTATGCCCTTGAGGGCAGCTTTAATTATATTTCATGGAAGGACAGGATGGAGGCAGTGCTGGATGACAATGGGTTGAAGGAGTTCATAGATGCAGAAATTCAAAAACCTACTTCTAGCGATGCTGCCGTACTTGACGCATGGAAAAAAGAAGACAGCAAAGTGTCGAAGGATTTTGTTGGAAGGTGTGAAGGATCACATAGTGTCCAGCCTTCATGGTAAAGCTTCTCCATTTTTGATGTGGAAAGCTTTGACAGATTTATTTCAAAGCAAGAGCGACCAGAAGAAGTTGGCGCTCAAAGATAAACTCAGGAACATAAAAATGGAGAAAGGCGACAGTATGCCCAAGTACCTCACGAAGTTCATCCAATGTAGGGATGAGATGGGAAGTGTGGGGGTTACTGTTGATGACAAGGAATTGGTGAGCTTGGCTTTCCTTGGGCTTCCGAAGAGTTGGCATTCCTATCAGGACTCTGTCAATGGTCGGGAGAAATTGCCAGGATGGGAGCGACTTTGGTCGGATCTTGCGCAAGAGGAGATAAGGTGAGGTACCAGGGACGGATCTTCATCAAAGAACTCAGATGAAGAAAATTTCACTTTGGATGCCAAAGAAAGGAAGGGGAAGAGCAAGAAGAATGATTCTCAATCCGATGCGAAAGGCAAGAAGCAGGACATGTCCAAGGTGAAGTGCTTTCACTGTCACCAACACGGACATTACGCCACAAATTGTCCACAGAAGAAGAAAAATAAGCAGGTTGTTGGATCTGCTGCTGGAGAGGCCTTAGCCTCGCAGTTTGAGCTAGATTTTTCGTTGATCGCATGCTTGGTATCAAGTGTGATGGGTTTAGTGTGGTTTCTTGATAGTGGTGCGTCTTTTCATATGACCAGAGACAAAGATTTTTTTACTGATCTAGATGAGAAAGATCTTGGACTACACATCGAGATGGGCGATGATGGTAGCTACAATGCGACCGGTATCGGTACCATTTCCTTTAAGAGGGAGTCTGGTAAACCCTTCGTATTGAAGGAAGTGATGCATGTTCCAGGATTGAAGAAGAATCTTATCTCTGTGGCCATGTTAGAATACAAGGGATATGATGTTGTCTTTAGCGAGGGAAAGGCTTTCCTGCGCAGTAAGGAAACTGGTGAGACCCGGAGGATAGGGGTTTGAGTTAAGAACCTTTATCAATTTCAGGTAGATGGCTACGCAGAAATGGCAGGCAAGGCAGAAGGAGTGGTGAGCCGGGATGATGGCGAGCTATGGCACAAGAGATTGGGCCACCTTCACCATGGAGCTTTGAAAATTTTGAAGAAGATTTCTACCGGGCTTCCCAAAGGTACACTTGCGCAGTCAAATCAGTGCAAGGGATGTACTTTGGGAAAATTTGTGAAAGCCACCTTTCACGAGAAGGATAGTCGCGCCACGACAATCCTTGAGAGAATTCACACAGATGTGTGTGCAACTTTATCAGTAGCTTCGACAGCAAAGCACAGGTACTATGTGATATTTGTTGATGATTTTTCTCATAAGAGCTGGATCTTATTCATGCAGAAGAAGAGCGAGACATACTCAAAGTTCTGTGAGTTCAAGGCACTGGTTGAGAAAGAATCAGGGAATCAGGTGAAGGCTCTTAGGAGCGACAATGGTGGTGAATTCATCTCTAGCGAGTTCAAGGACTTTTGCAGTGCAGAAGGAGTTCGAAGAGAGCTCATAGCACCTCATATCCCACAGCAGAATGGGGTTGCGCAACGAAAGAACAGAATGATTGTGGGTGTTGCACGGGCGATGTTGCATGATCAAGGCCTTCCCATACACTTGTGGGTTGAGGCATGCAATACTGCGGTTTATGTGCAAAACCATTGTCCTCACAAGATACTTTGCATGAGTACACCTGAGGAGGCATTTTCTGTTAAGAAGCTTGATATTTCCCATTTGAGGATTTTTGGTTCACCTATTTACATTCATGTGACGAAGGATGCCAGGAAGAAGCTAGAGATGACTGTAGAGGTTGGGATATTTGTGGGGTACACTGATACACCCCACAACTATCATGTGTATTTTACAGACAGTCGCAAGACTGTTGTGCGACGGGATATCAAATTTCATGAGGAGAAAGCCATGAAGTGTTCGCTTGAGAGGGAGCCACACTTGCATGCACATGAGGAGATATTAGTTCCTAAGGATGAGTCTCTGAATGTGGATCAGCCACAAGAGGAGGTTCATGGAGTGGAAGAGACCACTCATGCATCGCCAACCATCAGAGGGCGAAAGCGCACTACAGAAGTTGAGCGACTGGCTCAAGATGCAGAGAGGATTGTAGGAGCACCTACATCATAGCGCAGACAGAGACAGTCACCTAACTGGTATACTGGATGCATGGATCTTATGAGCAAGTGTATCGTGACACAGCCATCCTCTTTCGAGGAAGTTGTGGAGAATCCCGTACGGGTAGATGCCATGGTGGAAGAGTATGATTCGATTGTCAGAAACAGTGCATGGGAGATTGTCCCAAGGACGGAAGGGAAATCAGTGGTGGGTTCGAGATGGATCTACAAAGTGAAGCAAGCAGCTGACGGGAGTGTGGAGAATTACAAGGCAAGATTTGTTGGCCGAGGCTTCTCACAGATTGAGGGGATCGATTATGAGGAAACCTTTGCACCTGTCACAAGGTATTCTTCCATACGGACGATTCTTTCTCTCTCAGCGCAGATGGGGTGGCACATTCATCAGAAGGATGTGAAGACTATGTTCCTCAATATGGTGATTTAGGAGGAGGTGTACATAGAGCAGCCTGAAGGTTTCAAGATCTTCAGCAGCAAGTCGTGTGTGTGCAGACTCAAAATAGCATTGTATGGGTTGAAACAAGCACCTTGTGCTTGGTACACACGGATAGACAGTTATTTCACCGGACTTGGATTCTCCAAGAGTGAGGCGGATCCGAACCTATACCAGATTGTGGTGGAGGGTAAGTTGTTGATCATTGCATTTCCTTATGTAGATGATTTGATTTGACAAAAGATGAATCGTTGATACACTCATGCAAGGCCGATTCTCAGAAGGAGTTTGAGATGAAGGACTGGGCCTCCTTTCATTATTTCTGGGGATTGGAAATTTGGCAAAGGCAAGTTGATGTGTTAGTTTGTTTCTCAAGGTAGTATGCCCGAGAGATATCGGAGAAGTTCAACATGCATGGCTACAAGCTCCTGATACTCCTCTTCCTGGTGGATGGAGGAAGGAGGATGCTACTTTGGCAGAGGTAGTGGATGCCACTGTTTATCGACAGTTGGTGGGGTCGCTTATGTATCTAGTCAATACATGACCCAACATATGCTATGCTGTTAACCAGCTTTCAAAAGCTATGGTTAAGCCTACCAAGCTCTTTTGGAAGGCAAGAAAGCATGTATTGAGATATCTCATAGGCACATCATGATATGGATTATGGTACAGACAGTCGGATGAGGTGAAGCTATGTGGCTTCACGAATGCAGATTGGGCAGGGAGCCCAACAGACAGAAAGAGCACATCTGGAGGTATTTTCAGTATCGGGTCGACAATAGTTTCTTGGTACAGTAGGAAGCAGAGATCCATGGCACTCAGTTTAGCAGAGGCCGAGTATATGGCAGCGAGTTTGGCTGCATGTGAGGCTATATGGATGAGGAAGATCTTGGTCGGGTTGTTCGGTTCACACTTAGATCCTACTCTGATTTATTGTGATAATCAGAGTTGCATTAAACTCTCGGTTAATCCATTATTTCATGATATATCTAAACACATTGACATCTGGTATCATCATATCAGAGATTGTGTGCAGCGGAAGATCATGTTACTTTCATACATTCCCACGGAGGATCAGGATGCTGATATCTTGACGAAGGCGCTCACCAGAAGAAAATTCGAATACCACAGAGGCAGGATAGGGGTGGCAGATAATCCTTATCTTGTTGAGAGGGAGTGTTGAGATTGCAACAAGATGATGAGCTTAGTGGAAAGAAGTCGCCTTCACTAAGTGGGCCCGCAAGCTATTTTTGGTGCAAAGTCTATTTTTAGAATATGTCTATTTTTAGACATGTCGATCATGATTCTATGAGTTGCAGGATGCTATTTGTGGATGGTTGGTCAAGTTGGAAAATAGATGGAATTCTATTTTTAGACATATTGGGCGGAATCTATTTTTAGATTGCTAGTTTAAAAATAGATATGTCGAATATTATTAGCTCTTAATAATATTTGGACTCTAAACATTATCTTATTCTCTTGGAGCACTTCAGTTAAGTGCACAGATGTGGCACAGGAGCTGACAGAAGGAATTACACTATTCCCAAGGGTTAAGTGGAGCTATTGCATGGATACTTCAGTTAGAACTCATGTGACAGAGTTTGGTGGAGTTGATTGAGGAAGTTAATGGAGTTGTGTTCAGTTTAACTAATCTAAACATAGTTGAGCTATTTGTATCTAGTTTAATTGATTGATACAATTATTGAGAGTGGTGTGAATTAATTATTAATTAATTCACTAATTATAAACTCATTAATCAACTAAAGAATACATCAGTTAACTTCAGTGCATGGACAGTTTCAGTGGAGACCAGTGAAAAGGTAGGTGAAAGAGCAGTGTGACTATCAGTTGTGACTATACTGTTGCATGATTTGCAACAACCAGTGATTGGAGATGACAATGAGGATTGCACAGTACAAGCCAGGTGGTTCAAATTTATTTATGAGTCATTCTTCAGCATTGATTGCGCAGTAGAGGCAGGCTATCAGGTGGCAAAGATTGGAGCATGTGATTTGCTAGATCTAGCTTGATTAGTGTGTAGAAATTGGAGATTGTACTGAGAGATTGTGAGGAGCTTTGTATGATGATTGTTACATGATCTCTATGACATATAATATATAGATAGTTGGGGGTTTTCAGCTTTAAGCTTTCCCATAAAATATTTTGTTCATATATGTGATTGTTTATGGTTTTAATGTGCGCATGCGATTGTTTTTATTTCCGCAATTAATGATCAATGGTAGAAGAGATTATGTATTGTGCATGAAGTTAAAATAGTGTGTGATCAGGATAATCTCAGTGTATAACATATCAGTTATCAAATTTCTACATTCCATACTTCTACTAATGCTCTCGATATAACCATTGGTGTTGTGCTTCGACAACAGGAAGGAAACAAACCATATGACATATATTACATCAGTAAGAATTTAGCTCATGTAGAGGTAAATTATATTGTTACAGAGAAATAATTTCTTGCTATTGTACATGCTATTAATAAATTTTGGCATTATATCACTGGCTACCAAACTTTGTTTCTTACATCCATTTGACTTTCAGGTTCTTAATGAAAAAATTTGTTACAAATGCTAGGGTTACTAGGTGGTTGTTGTTACTCAAAGAATTTGATTTTACTATTTATAAATAAGTCTGGAAAAGATAATGTTGTTTCTTATTTTCTTTCTATATTAACTAGTGCTACTGACGATCTTTGTGTTTGGGATTATTTTCCAAATGAATATATATTTTCAGTATCCATTTATTCACCCTGGTATGCATATATTGCTAAATTTCTTATTGTAGGTAAGTTGCCTCATCATCTTTCCCCTAGATAAAAGAATAAAATTATACGACAAAGTGTGAGATATTTTTGGATGGATGGTGTTGTACCTTAAGAGACAATCCCTTAGCTGTGATAAGGAATCGGTGCTTAAGATATTTTATAATTATGTCACAAATTTTTATGTCTCTGTTTTATTAACCTTCAAGTATTTATAATCACACCCTTAAATATCAAATATTATGAATGCTTCACAATGCTACCATTTGTTAATGTTGAATGAAATGACTGGAAGAAAATGTAGGTAGAAGTCCAAACTGATATGCTACTTTATACAGAAACTACAATTCCAAACTCCAGAAGAAATATGTGAAAGAAATAGTTAAAACAAAGGAGAGCCAATTAAAATTTTTAACTCTTATACACAGAAGTAAGAAGAGACATGTTGCTCATAACCTTGTTTTATTCATAGAATGAAATACATAATGAAATCTGGATACATTTCAACATAAAAAAAATGCCAGAAACTTGCTTACCCATTCATTAATCTTTGAATCTTTGAGTACAAAAATATTTGTCTAGGAGATCCAAAACTCAGAACCTTCCTTCCCCTTGAAAATTACATTAAATATAGTAAAAAGCAGTTTCGAACAGATGTAACCAATTCTAACTACCAAAACTACTTCATGACTTCGAAGGTTGTCTATTACATGCCTTGAAAATGTCTTTTCACAATTACATTGACTTCAGAAAATAACATAAAGTAAATATCCTAATTTATAGGAATTGTTGATGACGTGGCTTCTTTTCCTTGATCAACTGATTTGTCTTTCTTTGCTGTTGATCCCTTTGGTAGGTCAATTGTCCAAGCTCTATACTTTTTCCATATTTATACCTTTGTTCTAGATGAATGTGTCAGATTGTGATATTCCAATCTGAATGCAGTAATTCTGTCATAAGAAGGCCTTTTAGAGAAAATGGTTTTTACCATCCATAAGAGTTGAAAATGTCTCTGCAAAAAGTTGACCATTGTCTCTCCCTTGAGCACCTAAGTCTTTTCATACGTGTTAGCAATCTTTATTTTTGTCATCTCCAGTGAATTCTCATAAGAGCTCCATGGAAAAATATTTCCTTCAGCTCCCCAACATGATGGAAAGCCTACCCTTGTTATTTTATCAAATGCTTTTTCAAATCGACTTACTGCTTCTTTGATTTCTGTAAGTTTCTTTTCTGCATCCCTTCTGAGATCATTCCTAATAATAATTTTGTTAATTTCCACTACATATAAAATTTTTTCCTGCATATCATTCTCCTCTAACTCCTGATCTGATTTAGAATTGATAAAATCAATAAATATTTTGGCCCAAATGGCTCTGTTAATCCCTTTTTGCTTATAAGACATAATTGGCTCTTCACACTCCACAATAAGAGCTTTTTATTTTTCAATTATCATCATGAAACACCAATTGGATTTCATTTCTGAAATGATATCAGTCCAAATGATATCTTTAGCTTGTATCAATGACAAATTGCCTTTCATTCTTTCTTTGAGATTCTTGATCTTAGCTTCAGTATTTCGGAAATCCATTATGTATTTATCTGCTTCATTTTCTAGGACCTTCATCAATTTTGCTGCAGTATCTAGATCTGTCTGGGCCTTATTTCTATCCCTTTCAACCATCTACAACTCAGTATTTAATTGAATAATTTGTGTTTGTGGGTCTTCATCACCTATAGGAAAAACAAAGGTACAGTTATGATTATCAATATGATTTTGTAATGAAATTGCAATCTACTTTACTTTGGAAAGTTCTTCATCCTTCTTCATGAGTTGTTGCAACAACTCTTATTTTTCTTTCTCCACCTCTACAACTTCTGAAGCCATTGAATTTTAACCAGAAGACAACTTCAATTACTTCCTTAATGTAGAAATCTCTGCCTCAGCATTTTGCATGAATTTCTGCATAGCAGACTTGTCACTGGGGTCTACACCAATCTTAATAATAATCTTCTTCAACTCTTCATTTTGAACTTTCAAGGCTCTTGAATTAGCATTTTCTAACTTCAACTTCTTAATAACTTTCCCTAACATGTTTTCATCTTTAACTGCCATTGCATTTGTCTTTGTGAGGTCGTTAACAATCAATTGTCCTGTCTGCATGTGCAAATTCATTTTTTCCATTAGTGGAATCTTTTTAACATCCATAGTCACATTTACAGTATTAAAACTGTTTGAAGACCCAATTGACATTCCTGTGGGATGTGATACAGCAATCCTAAATTGATCTTTTTCAAGATCCATTACAGTTAACAGCCTTGTCTGATTAATAGTAACCTGATGTTCTACTTGGACCTCCATGCTGGCCTTCATTTTCTGATCTCTCTCTTCAATTTGGGAAAACACCTGTTTGATTAAGGGTACTTTTTCATGAGAGGATTCATGACCTCCAGGGGAAGAGGGAGCTTTCTGCTCTTCACCCAAATGCAAGGAAAAACCAGGTGAATTAGAGGAATGATCCTCAGCAAATTTTATCCTTTTCTCACCTCTCGGTGCCTCATCATCCAATTCAATAACATCTTCTTTACCTCTTTTATTTGTTTTCTCAGTTATAACAGGAGTTTGAATGCTTGTATTCACTAAACTTATTTCACATTTGTTTTCTACCTTTTCTTGCTCAGGTCTACTTTCATGAATGAAATCTTAGTATCTGTTCTCAATTCTTCTCTGTGAAATTACACCATGAGGATCATAAGCCCATTTTTCTCCTAGTAACATATGTGTTTCCTCCAACAATTTTGTTACTTCCTCAAACGCCTGCCTCATATTAACTATGAAAGGTCCCACACTCATAGGTAATTTATACATATGACCTTTCTTCATAGGAACAAAGTGCACATGATCAACATTCAGGCTATGTCTGATAAATTCTAAGGCAAAAAGCCTCATTGGTATAAACTTTGGGAGCCTGTAAGGTTCAACATTTGCTCCATACAACCTTATTTCAAAATATTCTTCAAATACAAACCAATCCCCAAATTTACAGCTAGTTCCTAAATGTAGAAACTTATGGGCTTTAGGTAAGAAACAAGGAGGATGAACTCCATTCAATATTTTATATGCAATGGGCATATAGTGACTAGCAAATAACCCCACTTAATTTTTCTCCCTTCTGACTATATATGTCCAGAATATAACTGATTGTTTATGCTTGTTTACATCCATTATATTTAGACCTAAGTGCATGAATTCCTCAACATTCTGATATAAAAATAAGTAGACAATCAATGAGGGAAATTTAAAAGAACCTGTTAGTGAAAGACTCATCAATTGTGATTTGAATACTTCTTGCCAAAAGGATGGAATATCCAGGACCATTCCTGGCTTCATCATCATGGTGACCATTCCCAGGACTGACTTGTCCACTATCACATCGTCTTCTTTTCCCAATATTTTATCAATACTGCTCAATACAGGCCGAGTTTCTTCATCGAAAACTCCCATAGTAAATTCTCCACACTCTGGCTAAAACTGCTTCATATTAGGCTTCAAATGGAACATAAACTAATTTAATTCTTCTCCTACAAGGCTTTCATTGTAATTAATCAGTGAATCTTCTGAAAATTGAACTGATGATTCAGACTTAGGAAAACACAGGGCTTGGCGGATTAATTGGGTAGACACCTGCAGAACATTTTCTCCATGGGAATTCATTACGAAACATTTTCTGGTATACATTGAGGAAACCAACCAATAGATGAACTCTGGGAATAAATGGGTCTTTGGGATGCATGCAGAAAGGATTCCAGCTTTTATCATGTCAGAATAGACAGGGGAATTATCCTTATTTAATACAACTTGTTGATAAAATGGAAGATGTGTTGCTAAAGACACAGTATCTTGAATGTCTCTCTCATTATCCATGAGAGGAATGTGGCTCGATGACCCAGACAAAGAAGACCTTTTAGCCATAATTTAGAAAAGGAGCTGAAGGGATACTCTTGCAAGGTGACTGAAAACAGAAAGGTAACAGGAGAATGCAACAAGTCGAAATGAAAAAAACTGCAAAGTATTTTGAAAACAAAATGAAAAATACCCCCAAATAGGTGGTGCGGCTTTCGTATTACATGCCATACGCAACATGTCACTTAACCGTTGGATTGATTTGACATGAATAACATTTTTTTTCCATTTGGAATATGACGTCACTGCGAGGGGTCTCGGGGTATGGCTGAGAACTCCGGCTGGTGCCCCCACAGTCGATATCCACCGTTGATCTCTATTGCCTCCGCAGTTAACCCAGTCAAATGCGGAGGCACCCTTTCCGTTAACTCTCATGCTGTTAGTGCACGCGGGTTGGGTCATCTGGTTTATACTTTTAATATCAGCACTCTTCGCCTTTTGAATTGATCGGCCTTTAATATTTGGATATAAAACCCACTTGTACAAAGTTTGAAACAATTAAACTTTAATACATCAAACTAAAAACATTTTATTTTTATGCCAAAGTATAAAACTATAATACTTTAACATATTTGCTTTTATTTCAATTTCAGATTTTTTTGTATTTTTAATATAAAATTAAAAGGATATGCAGATGATCCACAACATCTGGTTCCACCTGGGGATAGTGTTTTTTTCCACGAAACACTAAGAACCTACAAATCAGTGCCTTCACTTCGGGCATGGAGTCAAAAATTTCTTGATGAGAAATATACAATGATAGAAAACCGGATATGTACAATGATGAAATGAATGCTTCTAGTGATGGAAATAGTGTTTCAAATACTGCCCATTAATAGGCAGTTATACTGCTTCTCTGTCAAGACTTTCCAGCATGAAAGTGTTATTTGTTCTAGCTTCAATGATTTTAGACGGACCATACCATAAAGGATCAAATTTTCCATGCTTCTCTTTATCCTCTTTTCTTGTATCCCATCTCAGTACTAGATCTCCATTTTGAAACATGATTTATCTTGCTTTTCTGTCAAAAATGGACTTCATTTTCTCCTGATAAGTGACCAAATTAACTCTAACCTTATTTTTTCTTTCACTCAATTCCATCACTTTATTCATTCTTCTAATCAGGGCATTAGGTTCCTCTTGAGCATCTTGAAGGAAAGATATTACTGGCCTTACTAACTGAGTGGGAAACAATGCCTCTGTACCATATACTAATTCATAAGGTGACTTACCAGTGGATCTCCTAGTACTCATCCTCACTGCCCATAAAGCAAATACCAGCTTTGAATCCCAATTCTTTTGGTTCTCATTTATTGTCTTCTTCAGGATTTTCACCAACGTTTTATTAGAGGATTTTGCTAATCCATTTCCTTGGGGGTGATATGCTGTAGAATGGGAAAATATCACATTATAAGTTTGACAGATGTATAAACCTGACTAAGTTGAAAACTTGAGTGTTATTTGTCACAATCTTCACTGGACATCTAAATCTGCTAAAAATGTTTTCCTCCAAAAATTTCATTACAACCAAATCATTTGCTCTTCTGGAAGGGATTGCCTCTACCCATTTTGTAAAATAATTAGCTGCAGTAAAAATCCATTTAAATTGCCCACTTGATGGTGGATTGATTTCTCCAATGAAATCCAATCCCCATTGTCTAAAGGGTTCTTCAACAAAGACAGGAAGAAGAGGTAAAGGAGCTAACCTTTTCTTTTCTACCAAAAACTGGCATTTTTGACAACTTCTAACAGTTCTGTATACATCCGCAAATAAAGAGGGCCAATAAAAACCTGATTTAAGAATATTATGAGCAGTTACTTTCCAAATATAATGACCTCCACACAAGCACTCATGATACTCTTTAATCACTTCTATGGTTTCCTCTTCTATTAGACATAACAACAACACACCAACAGGATCTTTCCAATACAACTTAGCTTCAATTATAACATAAGGTTGAGCTTTAAGTTTCAAGGCTCTGTACCTAGCTCTGTTAATTGAAGGTGGAAAAGAAAGAAACAAAAATAATGAATAATATCTTTGTACCAGTTTGAACAGAGGAATTTATATTTAATTGCTGCTTTTGTCTGAATGTGATTTGCTTCTTCAGTGAATTCTTCTACAGGTGCAAGTAAACTGATTCCCAAAGCTTGGAAATTAGATTATGTTAGCAATTTAGCCAGTCCCAATCCTTTGACTATCTTTGTTGGTTTGATATCCAAATCATATTCTTGGATTTTAGCAATCCATTTCCCTCTTTTCCCTTCAACATCACTCTGTACTAATACATCCTTTACAGCAGAATTAGGCACATATGCTACAATTTGAGAATGAAGTATATAAGTTATGAAAGGCTTCAATGATTTAACCAGATCATATACTTGTTTCTCCAAGATATTATACTTCAGTTCTGCATCTCGAAGCACTTTACTAAAAAACTCTACAGGATGCTCACTTCCTTCCTCATTTTTTTGTAGTAGCACAGCAGCAATTGTAGAGGAAGATGCAAATGAGAAAATTTGAAATGGCTTCAAGTAATCCAGACTGATTGAAACAGGAGCTTCTTGGAGAGATTCTTTAATTCTTCCAAAATATTCCCTTACATATTTGTCCCACTTTACTTCAGCATCCTTTTTCAATATATCTGTTATTTTCCTGACAATCTCAGCGTAATTTGGAACAAATCTTCTCAGAAAATTGATTTTTCCAAGAAATCTTTGAATATCTTTCTTACTTTGAGGCAGTGGAATTGACTGTATGGCTTCAAACCTTGCTGGATCAATCTTCACTCCTTGCTTTGAAACTATGTGGCCCAGCAATTTTCCTTCTTCTAGAGCAAACAAGGATTTTTTAGGATTCAATGATAATCCATATTTCCTGCATTTTAAAAAGGCTTTCTGCAAATGTTGTAGGTGTTCATCATCATAACTTGAAAAAATTGTAACATCATCAAGATAAATAACTAAAAAAATTTCCCCTACAAACGCAATATCCATTGCCCTTTGGAAAGTAGCTCCTGCATTCATGAGGCCAAATGGCATCCTGGCATACATGAATGTTCCCCAGGGTGTAGTGAAAGCAGTTTTCTTTTGATCTTCCTTCTCCACAGCAACCTGATTATACCCGGAAAAACCATCAACCATGGATAAACTGTATGCTCCAGTTACTTTCTGTAAGACAAAGTCCATCTTTGGCAAAGGATAATTATCCTTCAGTGAAGCTCTGTTTAAGTTTCTAAAATCTACACATAATCTTATCTCTCCATTTTTCTTCCTGACCGATACAAGATTGGAAACCCAATCTGAATATCTTAGAAGAACTATAATATTTTCTTGCAAAATTTTCTTTACCTATTTTTCAATTGGAGCCAACAATAATGGGTTAATTTGTCTGAGCTTCTGTCTATGAGGCTTAATCCCATCTTTCAATGGAATTTTATGATGAATAATACTTTTATCATAAGTTTTCAGATCTTCATATGACCATGCAAATACATCCGAAAACTGCTTGAAAATATCTACATACCTCTCTTTGTATTCCTTTGGAACTCCTTTGAACAGTTTGACTATTTTAGGCTCATGTTGAGTTCATAAATTACAGTCCTCCATTTCTCCATCTTTGGATACCTTTTTCTGGTTTACTGCCACATCGTTAGCATAAAACAGTCTTTCAATAGGTAGCAAACCTCTGGGAAAGATATTATCTTTCAACTAAATTATCTTCTGGTCTCCAATTGTCTGCTTCAAATTTTTAGAAATTTCAACTTGATAATTTTCATCCACTTCTAAATCAATTTGACTATATTCAAAATTTCCAATCATCGTCAAGAATTGATTAATCTGCTCATCATCCTCAAAGACATGCCAATGCTTTACATTATCAGGAATTGAAGGCCTGTGTCTCTACTCAATCTCATATCTCAACCTTGGATTGATTGGTGGTTTGAATGCACTGGTTTCAACTTCCAATGAATCTGCCATTTTGTTCTCTTCTCTTGGAATAAAATGTAAATTAAAAGCCTCAAAATAGTTCTCTACTAAATCCCACACCTCATTTATATAAGACCTCAACCTGGGATGTTTAGTCTGGCACCAATTCTTAATTTGTCCTATGATTAGTTCAGAGCCACCAAAAACATATAAAGACTGAATTCCCATCTATTTCGCTGTTTGCAGACTTAAAATCAATGCTTCGTACTCAGCTACATTATTAGTGGATTCAAATTCCATTTTGAAATAAAAAGGTACAAGGTTACCTTTTAGGAGATACAAATATGAATCCAACTCTGATGCCCTCCTTAGAGAATGCACCATCAAAATAACACTTCCAAATTTTATTTGAATGCATCTCTTTATGTACATTCGCTGAAGTGAGCTGCTTTTGTGAATCTTTAGCAAATTCTTCATCTTCATCCAGCATGAAGCAAGAGAGATCCTCCTTCTCTTGACCATAAATGGGGGAATTACCTACATCTTTCTTGGTAGTAGTTTTCAAAAATCTGGTTTCTATGTATAACCTCCTTTCCTCCCCATTAAAAAAATGAATGATGGCATATGTGAAATCTAATTTCAAAACTCCTCCAAGATTTCCCCCCCAATATCTAGACAACAACATACCAAATCTGGCTGGAATATCTGCTACTACCACATCCATCATAATACTCTTAGCTGGAATTTGAGCTAAGGAAACAACCATATCTTTGATAAGACCCACACACTTTACCCTTTTTGAATCAAAGGAATAAACGTCTCTATATGGTTTGGTGATTTTCAAATTCAATTCTTTCATCACAGACAGTGGCATTAGATTATGTGATGCTCCAAAATCCAGCATACAATTATGTAAAATGAAATCATGCAACAGAACTGATATATAAAAAGGTGGAACAAAAGAATCTACCTCTTCAACATGAGGTCCAAAAGTAACCATTGGTTTCTCTTCTTGCAGATTCACTATGTCACCCACTTCATCAAACTGAGATAAATTAATAAATTCTACAATTTCCTTCTTATAACCAATTGTTTTGACCAACTCAAGAAGTGGCACTTGAATTTTTGCTTTTTCTAATTCTTTAGACAAACTGAAGATTTGAATCTGTTTTGTAAGCTTCTCAGGTTATTCTTGATTTTTATTTGAATTTTCATGTTGATCGGGAACAATAACAACTTTCTCCAAAATATTAGGGTCATTAGATTTTATTTGAGGAATTTCAGCTTGTTGTTTTTCTTTTTCTTTTTCTTGATTCATGGGCTTTGTCCCCTTGTCTGATTTTTTAATTTTTTTCTTCTGTAGTGGAGTCACCATTGGAGTAGGTACTGATTCTGATTCTTCTCCTTCATCATCCTGAGTTCTCAACCTCTTTTTTGACCTCAAATCATATTTCTTATGCAACTCTGCCTGCATAAAATCAGTAAATTTTTTGCAATAATCATCCATTTCTTCCTGATCAAATGAAATATTAGCTTCGTTACATTCTTCTACATATTCTTTGTCACTCTCTTCTTCTGTTTCATCACCTTGCATATATACACCAGAAATTTGATCTTCATCTTCTTTCTGATCATTATCAGCAAAATGTGATGGGGCTACTTCTATATATAAAGGTGCTTGGACTTGATCTTGATCTTTTATTTCTCTCTGTAAAATTTGTAGGGGATGTTTTCTGAATTGGGGATTGAAAACCCCTCTATTTTGTTGTGTGGGTTTCTTGTTATCTATTTCTAGATTTACCAATTTATTTGAAAAAATTTTAATGACCTTTTTCATATCATCTATCCTTTGATCCTGTAATGAATCTTCTTCTTTAGCCTTTCCCTTGTCTTGAACCTTTCCAATAGCAATCATGTTTGCCTCAATTTCTAAGGCATCAGTTTGAATTTGTTCAAGAGTAGTGGCTCTCCTCTCTCTCAGGGTAAAACTGAAATCTGATGCAAATGCACCAGCAAAAACAACCCTTTCTCCAATTGGAGGAGGTTTCATTTCCACAGGCAAAATATTGTACAACTTATTAAATATTTTTACAAAATAACTCATACTTTCATTTGATTTTTTCTTTATAGCATTAAATTCTGTTAAAGAACACCCATGGTCTCTTTTTTCACCCCATCTCTGGGTGAATTGTCTTTCTAATTCATCCCAATCATTGATTGAACCATTAGGTAATCCTTTGAACCATTTTCTTGCCTCTCCACTTAGAGACTGTACAAAAAGTCTCATTACAACATCCAAATGTTCTACATTAAAGTTTTCAGCAAAAGTGCAAAACAAAGGCAAGTGTTGTTCTGCAGTTATTTCATCTTCACCAATAAATCTAGGGAGTAACTTAAGGTACTCCTGAGGCATTGCATTCCTTGGTTGAGGTAGATTTAAAGGTGCATATATATTCATCAAGAAAGTAGGGGTTGCCATGTTTAAGCCCTGATTGACTGCTCCTTAAGCGGTGGTAAAATGAAGACCAGTTTTAGATGGGGTTAAAAGGGGTGGAACAACTAATATGGGAAGGGGTATATGAACGATAGCAGAAGAACTAGCAACTGAATTAGGTTGAGATTATGTGAATGGAAATGATACAGACTCAAAAGATAGTTCCTCTAATGTTGGTTCTTGAAAATGGATGGGTGATGATGAGGATTATTTTTCCGGGAAAGTGAGTTTCCAGGAAACTTCTTTGGATGGAAAAATATGAGAACTACTGCTAGGTGCAAGCAGTGTGGCATCAAGTGTAGAAAATATTTTTGATTTCTGGCCCTTCTTTGAAACTAACTTTTATGGATCAGAAAAAACGGGAGCTTGTTGCTCAGAGGTATCTGACCTCGTGTGGGGCCTCTTAGGAGCCAGAATTATTTTGAAGAAGCACAACTTAGTATTTCCTCCTCTCTGAACAACCAGAGGAAATATGAACAAAACCCAAGGAAAACCTTCAAATCTTCGGTCCCCGGAAACGATGCCAATTAATGTTGTACCTTAAGAGACAATCCCTTAGTTGTGATAAGGAATTAGTGCTTAAGAAATTTTATAATTATGTCACAAATTTTTATGTATCTGTTTTATTAACCTTCAACTATTTATAATCACACCCTTAAATATCAATATTATGAATGCTTCACAATGCTACCATCTATTAATGTTGAATGAAATGACTGGAAGAAAATGTAGGTAGAAGTCCAAACTGATATGCTACTTTATACAGAAAATACCATTCCAAACTCCGGAAGAAACATGTGAAAGCAATAGTTCAAACAAAGGAGCGCCAATTAAAGTTTTTAACTCTTATACACAGAAGTAAGAAGAGACCTGCTGCTCATAACCTTGTTTTATTCATAGAAGGAAATACATAATGAAAACTGGATACATTTCAACATAAACAAAATGCCAGAAACTTGCTTACTCATTCATTAATCTTTGAATCTTTGAGTAAAAAAATATTTGTCTAGGAGGTCCAAAACTTGGAACCTTCCTTCCCCTTGAAAATTACATTAAATATAGTAAAAATCAGTTTGGAACTGTTGTAACCAATTATAACTACCAAAACTACTTCATGACTTCGAAGGCTGTCTATAACATGCCTTGAAAATGTCTTTTTACAATTGTTGGCATATGTTGTCCTTGATGGCAACCTACTTGATGAAGTTGATGGTAACCTACTTGATAAAGTCGATGACAATCTTCTTGATGAGTTAAAGAGGAGATTGTTGGCAAGTGATACAATGTGTTGACTTTGATGGAATCTGCTTAATGAAGTTGTCCTTGATGGAAACCTACTTGATGAGTTGCCTATGATAAGCAACCTATGTGCTAAAGATGTAAGAATGATGTATCTATAGATCAGTTCAGATGTGACAGAGAAAAAAATTCCAGTAAGTGCCAGAAAAATGATAAATATAATATGTCACAATGTATACACTACTTTTGTGAAGGCAACCCGCGTATATACTCTACTTTTGTGAAGGCAACCCGCGTATACCTTCAGGGTTAGCATATACGCAGTTTTTATGAGGCAAAGTTGCGTATACACGCGAATACGCACGCTCAAAGTCGTGTATGCCTGTTGCGCTCTAAAAACTATGATACCTAGGGGCATTACCATGGTATTGACCCATTGTATTGAGCGTTGGATTGTCTATGTGATCCCGTTCAGGAATACCATCGGAAGTAATGTGGTTTTGGCTCATGGTATTGACAAAGGCTAAATCCATATAAGGAGAAGAGAATCATTGTGCAAGTGGGTGCATGAGTCTGGTTTTGAATGGATTATACACTCTGAAGTATGTCTGAATGGAAAGGGTAACAATTTGATGATAGATCTGAATCTATAATGCACCTTGAAGAAAATGATGAAGAGGGATCTCTAGATCTGAAATGTATATGTATCTTATAGATCTGTTTAGGGAATGATTAGATCTGTGATCTAGCGAATCTGTGCTAAAGAAAAGAATAAAGATCTAAGTTGTTTGTCTGTTCTAGAAAGTTGCGCTACCCTAAAATGTCTGAAGATATATACGCAGGTTCGTCGAGGAGGAAGCGCGAATATACGCGGCTTGTATTCAGAAAAAGCGCGTATGAGAATTGAAGTCAGCTCTGAAATGTGTGCAGATGTATACACAGGTTGGTATTTGTGAAAGTGCGTATATACGCATGTTCAGTGAAGAAAAAGCGCGTATGTAATTTAGGGTTTGCTGAAGTCTGTGGTATGAAATGCTTGATCTATTCTGCTATTTTACTGCTATCTGTCAATGATGATCTGGGTTGTTCGAATATTGACTATCCTGCTATAGAGCAAGTTGTTGGTTTGATGAATGTTCCTTGAGCTTAATTGTGTGGGTTGGATCCAGTATGAAAATTGATGAAACGTGGTCCACAAAGGTGCTGAAGGTTGAAGCCTTCGGTCAAGGGGTTGTAGCTCCCTTCCAGGAGAGGCTGGTAAACGAGAGCAGGGGGTTGTAGCTCCCTTCCAGGAGAGGCTGGTAAATGAGAGAAGGTTGTAGCCTTCTGCAGGTGGGTGCCTGCGTGCTGGTATGAGTCTGCGCCAGTACATGGTTGTAAGATTTTTTCTCTATAATAAAATATTGAACGCTGAGACAAAGGCAGCGGTGGTTTTCTCCCGACTTGGGTTTCCACCTAAAATCCTGGTGTTCATGTGTGTTTCTTATGTGTGATGGTTTATTCTTTTATTACTGCACATGCTTACTGTTAACTAAACATCTGATCAATGAATGATGCATAGACCTTAGTAAAGAAATAAATGCATAATAAGATCTCTGTGTATACGCGAGTTTTATGAAGGAAATCCGCGTGTATACGCTAGTTGGCTTCAGCAAAGTAGCGTATGGGTTTTAGTGAATGGAAAAGTAAAAAGTTTTGAGTAAGTCCTAAATACTGATTCAACCCCCCCTCTCAGTATTTTTCCCAAAAATTGGTATCAGAGAAGGTCCTTCTGCAGAAGCTTGATCGCTTGAAGGAGATCCGTCACAATGGGAAGTTATGAAGGAGTACTCTCTCTAAGGCCACCTCTATTCAATGGAATTAATCTGTTATTCTGGAAGATACGAACAAAAGCATATCTGCAAAGTCTTGGTGCAGAAGTATGGGCAATCGTGGAAGAAGGTTATCAGTATCCAGCAAATATTCCTACTGATGCAACAAAAAGGAAGAAATATGAAATCAATGCCAAAGCAGTCAATTTTTTATTAGGAAGCATGTCTGAACCAGAATTTGCTAAAGTGATGCAGCTAAATTTAGCAAAAGAAATATGGGACAAAATCATTCTGAGCTATGAAGGAGATACAAAGGTAAAAAGTGCAAAACTCCAAACTCTCAGAATTGAATATGAAAATTTAAGGATGCATAGTGATGAGAGTATTACCAGTTTCTTTTTACGTCTAGATGATATTGTAAATCATATGAGAAGTTTGGGTGAAACCATAACCGATACTACTCTGGTGGAAAAAGTCTTAAGATCTTTAACTTCAAAATTTGAGTCAAAAGTGTCAGTTATTGAAGAAAGGCAAGATCTGCAAACTCTTACTATTGTTCAACTACATGGTATTCTGACTGCTTATGAAATGAGACAAGGAGGTCCCTCTCAAATCAAAGAAGCTGCCTTTAAGGCATGTGCAAAAGGAAAGGAAAAGGAAGTTTTCAAGGAATCAAGTTATATATCAAAAGAAGAAGAAGAAAACTTTGTGAGAAGACTCCAACCAGGTACTGGAAGATTCAGAGGTAAGCTTCCCTTCAAATTTTTTGATTGTGGAAGAGTTGGTCATTATGCTGCTAAATGTACTTATAGAGAAAAACATTATAAAGGGAAACAATTTGAAAAGGGAAAGAGTTATTATGCAAATGAAGATAATAATGAAATTTCAAGTGAAGATGAAGAAGATTCTGACCAAGATCTGCTAGTGCTCATGGAAAAGAAGCAAAAGAAGAAGGCTACTCAAGGAAAGAAGATATCTCAGAAAACATATGCAGCAGAAAATGAAGAAGAGGAAACAGGTATTGATTTTTGTTCTTGTAATCCACTCACTTGTGCATGCAATGATGAAGATAGTGAAAGTAACAGTATAAGTCTAGAATCAAATCTCAAGATCAATGATGAAAGTAATTTTTGGGATCAATTTAAAAGGAGGGAATCTATCCTCAAGGATGTGATCTCTAGATTGAATTAACAGATAGAAACAATGAAAGGACAGATATAAATGTATCAAATACTGTAGGACAAAGTAACCAATCATAGTGAAGGACTTGAAGCAAAAATCATGTCTCTAAAAGCAGACCTTGAAGCATCAAATAAGAAGAATGAAGAAATTCTACAATCATTTGAAAAGGAAGGACGTGAAGCAGAAATCATCTTGCTCAAAACAGATCTGGAAAAATCAAATAAGAAGAATGAAGAACTTTTAAAAATCTTTAAAGAGCAAGAAAATGGGTTGAAAGAAGAGATTTTAAATTTGAATGATCAAGTAGAAGAAGAAAGAAGGGTTGAAGAAAGTATGAAGAAGCAGTGCCAAAGATTTGAGGTTGAGGTAAATATTTTGAAAGGTAAATTAGAAGAAAAAGATAAACACATGAGGTTTCAAGATAGTACTAAGATTCTGGACAATATTCTTAGTAGTCAAAGGTCTCCCTCTGTTAAATTTGGTCTTGGTTTTCATGAAATTGTTAAAGGAGAATCTAGTTCACAAGGAAGTGCTAAAAATTCAAAGGATATCAATGCAAAACTTGAAGTATTGAAAGAGACAAAAGATCAACTAGAAATCATGAACTCTATTGAATGCTTTAAGTGTCATAATTATGGGCATGTTGCAGCCAATTGCAGAAGCAGATTGTTTCAACCACAAACGAACAGATTCTACACAGAAAGGTATTCTGGTTTCTTCAAGGGATATTGTTTTTCATGCAGCAAGTATGGTCATAAAGCAGCTGATTGCAATAGAAGAAAGAATAGAAAAACTCACTATGATCCTTATGCTTACTTTTCTGGTCATGGCATATGTTATACATGTAACAAGTATGGACATGTTGAAAAAGAATGCAGGATGAATAGATCTGAGAAATTGGACAATTTCCAGCACACAATAAGAAGTTTCAAGCAAAGCTGGAAAAAGAAGGAGGACCGGTCAGAAACGTAGGGAATATTGACCCTACTACAGTCATCTGCTTCTAAAGCTTACTTCTCATAATGACTGCAGGAATGATGTGAGATGCATTATAGAGATTAGTGATGTATCATCACAGGAGGAGCAATGTTTGGTGATTCTCATGGTTGATTTGGTTATTCCGGTTATGTTTTTTTTTTTTACAGTGCATCTATTGTGAAGAAGACAGGTATAGGTGGTACAAATTCAGGGGGAGAAGAAGGAGTGTGAAATTTTTAGTATTTTACTCTCCATACGCGGGTTTAATGAAGTAAAGTCACGTATACACGCGAGTTCCAGTGGACACAGACGCATATGCATTTATAATAAGAAAATTAGTATGACAGCTCAAGAACAGGAGCACTGGTTCAGGGGGAGCATTGGTCTGACTATTAATGATTGCATTATTAAAATTATATCTGATCATGTCCCAATTCTAAATGATGATGACATATGATGAGTTTATGGATGAGCCCTGTATGTTTTTTTGAAGAGTATTCCTTGCTTTCACACATGAATGAGATGGAAGTCTTATGATTCAGAGATACGGACAGATCATGCAGATATTGTTGCTGATGACCTGCTGGTTAAAAGTATTCAGGTTGCACAAGCTAAGGAGGAGCCTTGGTCATAGTAAAAGGATGTGTGGATGCACAGTTTCAGGGGGAGCATTAGCCTTGTTGAATGTAATGCATTGTTGGCATTATGTTGATTCTGAATTATGATCTCTCTTGAAGTATTTTTGGTATTTGTTACCAAAGTTCATATTTGTAATTTGATGAAAAGGTCATGTTGAGACCTATGATGTAAAATTGTAATATTCAGTCATGTAAGGACTTGAGTCAAATTTGTAAACCCACTTGGTTGGGTAGTTGAGTCAAAATGTGTAAACCCACTTGGTTGGGTACTTGAGTCACATATGTAAATCCACTTGGTTGGATCATTGTTGTAAGTATGAGTCCTTGGTGATAGGAAAGGTCATAGAGTCATGTACTTCATTGAAAAAATATGTTTGAAGATTCAGCATGAACTCAAGGGGAGCATGGTAACTTCAATGCACATCAGATCTGCAGAGCTCTTCTTTCTACATGAGAAGAAAAACCTTGTTTTGGTTTTGATCCGCCCTTTGCCCTTGATGTCAAAGGGGGACAGTAACATGGTGTTTGAATAGGGGGAGAGCATCATGGTGTTTTGGTTATATTCAATGTATCTATCTGTTGTGATGATCAAACACCATCATGGTTGCCATCAAGTCCAAAGGGGGAGATTGTTGGCATATGTTGTCCTTGATGACAACCTACTTGATGAAGTTGATGGTAACCTACTTGATAAAGTCGATGACAATCTTCTTGATGAGTTAAAGAGGAGATTGTTGGCAAGTGATACAATGTGTTGACTTTGATGGAATCTGCTTAATGAAGTTGTCCTTGATGGAAACCTACTTGATAGGTTACATGATAAGCAACCTATGTGATAAAGATGTAAGAATGATGTATCTCTGAATCGGTTGGTCTTGACGAGGAGAAAAATTCAGTTAATTCAGTAAGTGCCGGAAAAAATGATAAATATAATATATCACAATGTATACGCTACTTTTGTGAAGGCAACCCGCGTACTTAATACTCCTACTTTTGTGAAGGCAACCGCGTATGGATGCAACTTTTGTGAAGGCAACCGCGTATACATTCAGGGTCAGCATATACGCGGTTTTTATGAGGAAAAGTTGCATATACATGCGAATACGCATGCTCAAATTCGTGTATACTTTGTTGTGCTCTCGCCTGATACCTAGGGGCATTACCATGGTATTGACCCATTGTATTGAGCGCTGGATTGTCTATGTGATCCCGTCCAGGAATACCATCGGAAGTAATGTGGTTTTGGCTCATGGTATTGAAAAAGGCTAAATCTATATAAGGAGAAGAGAATCATTGTGCAAGTGTGTGCATGAGTCTGGGTTTGAATGGATTATACACTCTGAAGTATGTCTGAATAGAAAGGGTAACAGTTTGATGATAGATCTGAATCTATGATGCACCTTGAAGAAAATGATGAAGAGGATCCTATAGATCTGAAATGTATATGTATCTTATAGATCTGTTTAGGGAATGATTAGATCTGTGATCTAGCGAATTTGTGCTAAAGCAAAGAATGAAGATCTAAGTTGTTTGTCTGTTCTGGAAAGTTGCGCTACCCTAAAATGTCTGAAGATCTATACGCAGGTTCGTTGAGGAGCAAGCGCGTATATACGTGGCTTGTGTTCAGCAAAAGCGCATATGAGAGTTGAAGTCAGCTCTGAAATGTGTGCAGATGTATACGCAGGTTGGTATTTGTGAAAGTGCGTATATACGCATGTTCAGTGAAGAAAAAGCGCGTATGTAATTTAGGGTTTGTTGAAGCCTGTGGTATGAAATGTCTGATCTGTTCTGCTATTTTACTGCTATCTGTCAATGATGATCTGGGTTGTTCGAATATTGATTATCCTGCTATAGAGCAAGTTGTTGGTTTGATGAATGTTCCTTAAGCTTAATTGTGTGGGTTGGATCCAGTATGAAAATTGATGAAACGTGGTCCACAAAGGTGCTAAAGGTTGAAGCCTTCGGTCAGGGGGTTGTAGCTCCCTTCCAGGAGAGGCTGGTAAACGAGAGAAGGTTGTAGCCTTCTGCAGGTGGATGCCTGCGTGCTGGTATGAGTCTGTGCCAGTACATGGTTGTAAGATGTTTTCTCTATAATAAAATATTGAAGGCTGAGACAAAGGCAGCGGTGGTTTTCTCCCGACTTGGGTTTCCACCTAAAATCCTGGTGTTCATGTGTGTTGCTTATGTGTGATGGTTTATTCTGTTATTACTGCACATTCTTACTGTTAACTAAACATCTGATGAATGAATGATGCATAGACCTTAGTAAAGAAATAAATGCATAACAAGATCTCTGCGTATACGCGAGTTTTATGAAGGAAATCCGCGTGTATACGCTAGTTGGCTTCAGCAAAGTAGCGTATGGGTTTTATTGAATGGAAAAGTAAAAAGTTTTGAGTAAGTCCTAAATACTCATTCACCCCCCCCCCCCCCCCTCTCAGTATTTTTCCCAACAACAATTACATTGACTTCAGAAAATAACATAAAGTAAATATCCTAATCTATATGAATTGTTGATGACGTGGCTTATTTTCCTTGATCGATTGATTTGTCTTTCTTTGCTGCTGATCCATTTGGTAGGTCAATTTTCCAAGCTCTGCACTTTTTCCATATTTCTACCTTCGTTCTAGATGAATGTTTCAGATTGTGACCTTCCAATCTGAATACAGTAATTCGGTCATAAGAAGGCCTTTCAGAGAAAAGGGGTTTTACCATCCATAAGAGTTGAAAATGTCTCTGCAAAAAGTTGACCATTGTCTCTCCCTTGAGCACCTGAGTCTTTTCACACCTGTTATCAATCTTTCTTTTTGTCATCACCAGTGAATTCTCATAAGAGCTCCATGGAAAAATATTTTCTTCAGCTACCCAACATGATGGCAGACCTACCCTTGTTATTTTATCAAATGCTTTATCAAATTGACTTACTACTTCTTTAATTTCTATAAGTTTCTTTTCTACAGTCCTTCTGAGATCATTCCTGATAATCATTTTGTTAATTTCCACTACATATAACATTCTGTCATGCATATCATTATCCTCTAACTCCTAATCTGATTTAGAATTGATAAAATCAATAAATTTTTTGGCCCAAATGGCTCTGTTAATCCCTTTTTTCTTATCAAACATAACTGGCTCTTCACACTCCACAATAAGAGATTTTTCTTTTGAAATTATCATCATGAAACACCAATTGGATTTCATTTCTGATATGATATCAGTCCAAATGATATCTTTAGATTGTATCAGTGACAGATTTCCTTTCATTTTTTCTTTTAGATTCTTGATCTCAGCTTCAGGATTTCGAAAATCCATTATGTATATATCTGCTTCATTTTCTAGGACCTTCATCAATTTTGCTACAGTCTCTAGATCTGTTTGAGCTTTCTTTCTATCCCTTTCTGCCATCTGCAACTCAGTATTTAATTGAATAATTTGTGTTTGTGGGTCTTCGTCACCTATAGGAAAAACAAAGGTACAGTTATGATTATCAATATGATTTTGTAATTAAATTGCAATCTGCTTTACTTTGGAAAGTTCTTCATCCTTCTTCATGAGTTGTTGCAACAAATCTTCTTTTTCTTTCTCTACCTATGCAACTTATGAAGCCATTGAATTTTCACCAGAAGGCAACTTTAATTACTTCCTTAATGTAGAAATCTCTGCCTCAGCACTTTGCATGAATTTCTGCATAGCAGACTTGTCAATAGGGTCTACACCAATATTAATAATAATCTTCTTTAACTCTTCATTTTGAACTGTCAAGGCTCTTGAATTAGCATTTTCTAACTTTAGCTGCTTAATAACTTTCCCTAACATGTTTTCAGCTTTAACTGTCATTGCATTTGTCTTTGTGAGGTCGCTAACAATCAATTTTCCTGTCTGCATATGCAAATTCATTTTTTCCATTAGTGGAATCTTTTTAACATCCATAGTCACATTTACAGTATTAAAATTGTTTGAAGACCCAATTAACATTCCTGTGGGATGTGATAGAGAAATCCTAAATTTATCTTTTTCAATATCCATTACAGTCAACAGCCTTGTTTGATCAGTAGTAACATAATGTTCTGCTTGGGCCTCCATGCTGGCCTTCATTTTCTAATTTCCCTCTTCAATTTGCGAAAACACCTGTTTGATTAAGGGTACTTGTTCATGAGAGGATTCATGACCTCCAGGGGAAGAGGGAGCATTCTTCTCTTCACCCAAATGCAAGGAAAAACCAGGTGAATTAGAGGAATGATCCTCAGCAAATTTTATCCTTTTCTCACCTCTCAGTGCCTCATCATCCAAGTCAATAACATCTTCTTTACCTCTTTTATTTGTTTTCTCATTTATAACAGGAGTTTGAATGCTTGTATTCACTGAACTTATTTCACCTTTGTTTGCTACCTTTTCTTGCTTAGGTCTACTTTCATGAATGAAAGCTGAGTATCCATTCTCAATTTTTCTCTATGAAATTACACCATGAGGATCATAAGTCCATTTTTCTCCTAGTAACATATGTGTTTCCTCCAACAATTTTATTACTTCCTCAAATGCCTGCCTCATATTAACTATGAAAGGTCTCACACTCATAGGTAATTTATACATATGACCTTTCTTCATAGGAAAAAAGTGCACATGATCAACATTCAGGCTCTGTCTGATAAATTCTAAGGCGAAGAGTCTCGTTGGTACAAACGTTGGGAGCCTGTAAGGTTCAACATTTTCTCCATACAACCTTATTTCAAAATATTCTTCAAATAAAAACCAATCCCAAAATTTACAGCTAGTTCCTAAATGTAGAAACTCCTGGGCTTTAGGTAAGAAACAAGGAGGATGAACGCCATTCAATATTTTGTATGCAATGGGCATATACTGACTAGAAAAATCAAATAAACCCACTTTATTTTGCTCCCTTATAATTATATCTGTCCAGAATATAACTGACTATCTATGCTTGTTTACATCCATTATATTTAGACTTAACTGCATGAATTCCTCAGCATTCTGATATAAAAATAAGTAGATAATTAGTGAGGGAAATTTAAAAGAACATGTTCGTGAAAGACTCATCAACTGTGAGTTTACTACTTCTTGCCAAAAGGATGGAATATCCAAGACCATTCCTGGCTTAATCATCATGGTGAACATTCCCAGGACTGAGTTGTCCACTGTGACGTCGTCTTCTTTTCCCAAGATTTTAGCAATATTGCTCAATACAGGCCAGGTTTCTTCATCGAAAACTCCCATAGTAAATTCTCCACACTCTGGCTGAAACTACTTCATATTAGACTTCAAATGGAACATAAACTGATTGAATTCTTCTCCTGCAAGGCTTTCATAGTAATTAATTAGTGAATCTTCTGAAAATTGAACTAATGATTCAGACTCAGGAAAACACAGGGCTTGGCAGATTAATTGGGTAGACACCTGCAGAACATTTTCTCCTTGGGAATTCATTACGAAACATTTTCCGGGATACATTGAGGAAACCAACCAATAGATGAACTCTGGGAATAAATGGGTCTTCGAGATGCATGCAGAAAGGATTCCAGCTTTTATCATGGCATAATAGACAGGGGAATTATCCTTATTCAATACAACTTGTTGATAAAATGGAAGATGTGTTACTGAAGACACAGTGTCTTGAATGTCTCTCTCATTATCCATGAGAGGGATGTGGCTCGATGACCCAGACAAAGAAGACATTTTAGCATAATTTATAAAAGGAGCTGAAGGGATACTCTTGCAAGGCGACTGAAAACAGAAAGGTGATGGGAGAATGCAACAGGTCGAAACGCAACAAATTGCAAAGTATTTTGAAAACAAAATGAAAAATACCCCCAAATAGGTGGCGCAGCTTTCGTATTAAATGCCATACGCAACGTGTCACTTAACCGTTGGATTGATTTGACATGAATAAAAATTGTTTTCCATTTGGCATATGACGTCACTACGAGGGGTCTCGGGGTATGGCTGAGAACTCTGGCTGGTGCCCCCGCAGTCGATATCCACCGTTGATCTCTATTGCCTCCGTAGTCAACCCAGTCAACTGCAGAGGCACCCTTTCCATTAACTCTCGTGCTATTAGTGCCCGCGGGTTAGGTTATCCGGTTTATACTTTTAATATCAGCACTCTCCGCCTTTTGAATTGATCGGCCTTTAATCTTGTGATATAAAACCCACTTGTACAAAGTTTGAAACAATTAAACTTCAATACATCAGACTAAAAACATTTTCTTTTTATGCCAGAGTATAAAACTATAATACTTTAGCATATTTTCTTTTATTTCAATTTCATATTTTTTTGTATTTTTAATATAAAATTAAAAGGATATGCAGATTATCCACAACAGATGGAAACCTCTTTCACACAACTTTTGATCAAAAAATTAGGAGATGTGTGAGGGAGGATAAAATCCATGAGATCCTCAAGGCTAGCCATGATGGAAATTATGGAGGGAATTTTTCAGATAGGAGGATAGGTAATAAGGTGTTGCATATGGGCTACTTTTGGTCCATCATATTTCGAGATACAAGAAGGTATGTTCAAGGTTTTGGAAACTATCAAAGGATATGTCAACCAGTACAATAAAATGAGATGTCGTTACAGCCCCAACTGGTACTTGAACCTTTTAAGAGATGTGCATTAGATTTTGTGGGACCATTTAATCCCCCATATTAGTATTAGGTTTACATCCTTGTTTGTATATATTATGTGACCAAGTGGGTGGAATTCAAAGCACTTACCAGGGAAAATGATCGCGTTGTTGCAGATTTTCTATTTGAAGAAATATTTGCTCGGTATGGAGTGCCTAGAGATATAGTAACAAATGGAGGAGTGCAGTTCATTTCTCAGCTGATACGGGATCTTGTCAAGAAATATGGAGTCCATCATAGAGTTACCTCACCTTTTCTTCCTCAAGTGAATCAACGGGTGGAAAGTACCAATAAGGTACTTGAAGCTATTCTTACAAAAATTGTGGCAAGACATAGGAAAATTTGGGGGAAGAGACTTCCTAAATTATTATGGGATTACAAGACTACTTGGAGAAATACCACATGCTAAGAATCCCATATTTTCCATTGAGTTTGAGATTAAAACATTAAATATTGCCTTGGAAGTAGACTTAAATTTAACTGCAACTCGGGATCATAGGTTGAAACACCTAAAGGAGTTGGATGAAAAACGCCTAGTTGTTGTGTAACGAACAAACATAATTCTATAAAAACGAGCTAGGTGGCATGATAAGTTTATTAAATAGAAGTTGTTTAAGAAAGGTGATTGGGATTTACTCAATGATTCAATATTCAAGGATTTTAAAAGAAATTTGCAAACCAGGTGGTTAGCTCCTTATCAAGTAGAAGCGGTATTTGACAACGAGACTGTAAAATTGACAACCATTGATAATTCTCAAACATCCATTCTAATGAATAGACATCAACTCAGGTTGTGTCACAAGCCCACCTTTAAGGATTCATTTGTGAACGTTTTCTTAGCTACAAATTCAGACCTTGACATTGTTGGGGCAGAGGAGGATCCTCTTATGTTTTCTATTACTTATTTTTTTAAATAAAATGAAAATAATACAAAAATAAAAATGAAAAATGAAAAAAAAGGAGAAAAAATAATAAAATAATAAGAAAATAAAATATTCAATGGTGAAAACCCCTTTGGGGTGCTATTGGATAATTGTGATGATTAAAAACCAACTTTCTAGCGATCAACACCCTTTGATGTCTCTGTAGCAACACTTGAATAATTTTCTTTCTCTGGTTATCATTTGAAGCTTTGCTATTATAAATCCTCTTTTGAATTTCCCCGGTTCATATCTAAGTTCAACCTAAAGGTTTATTTGTATTTTTTTATTACAACTAAACATATGAACAATAATAGACAACTTCTCAGTGCTGACACAATACCCCATCACAGTATACCAATAAAATTTCATCATTGAAAGAACCACAAGGTGAATTTCACATCATTCAACTATACAATCCCATGCCATCACAATTGTAATACGATGGCATGTATGTGTCTTCTGTCAATTATGTGGTACCTAAGAAGTGATATTATAACAGTATGTACACACGTCGAGGACAAGTGTTACAATTAGCTAAGGGGGAGTAGTACATCATTAAAACGATGCATGATGATTTCACCTAAAATTATTCGTCCAATCAATACACACCTCACACTACCATAATATTGCATGATTAGACCATCTTGAAATCATTACTTTTTATGATTAAACCACTCTAACCACCGCCATTAGTACCATATTCTTTTATCATTATTACTTTTTTCCTTTGTTATTCTTTTTGTTATATCTAGAAATGAATGCAATCGTGTGGAAAGTCCTTTTGAATTAAAAGTTGTGATTTGGTAATAAGGAGGAGTAACCATTGATAATTCCAACACCTTCACATTCTCCCCAGACAAAAGCAACTGTGTGCATTGAAGCAGCTCTGCAACAGGTTCCTAACAGGTTGAATAGTGCGGTTGTGAGCATCTATTGGTGGAGAAGTAATTAGACATGAACATGACTTCGTTACTCTGTTGTTAAAACATCCAAAAGCACTGGAAATTTTCCAAAAGGTTGGATGGCTGAGTTATTTTGAAAAATTACAGGATTTCTTTTAATTGGTCGCTATATAATTTTTCCAATCCTTAACCAAATAACACTTTGTGGTGAGGGGATTCAAAATTGGTGTTACAGAAGAAGTTATTACAAAAGTGACGAGGCTTCCTAGGACAGGATAATGGTGGTTCTCAAGGAAAGTAGCTAATCCTGAAGCCAAGGCCATATTGTTGTAGGAAGGAGATGAATTGAGGCCCAAGGGCAATGGATTTGATATAACATATCTTCCTCGCCCTTGGGATGATGTAGCCCTCTCCATCCAAAATTCATTACTTGTGAGGGTTGTTTTGGGATTATTTTCAATTATCACTTATAATTGATCACACACCTAAGGACGAGGCGGCTTATTAATCTACAATACTACTTGTTGAATTCATTACAACACATGGTATAGGTTGTGCAAGGGTTAAAACATCTAGAAACCCTCACCAACGATCATCATGCATTCACTACAAATACAAGGAAGCTCATGCCATGGTTTGTTAACGATAATATATGCTAGTGTGAGTGAGTAGCATGAAGAGAGTTTTGAAGAAGCACCCAATGTTGAAGCAACACCTAGAGCTGAAATGAAACCTAGCACTGAAGCAACACCCATTGCTGAAAATGATACATCTTCCAAGAGAAATACAACTACAACCTCTAAGCGGGGCATGGTTAATACACCTTTTAGGACTAGTCATCAAAACCCTAAAATATGGAGTTTCATCCAAACGACCCCTAGATCATCATCATAAGGAAAGGAGTCACGGATAAAATAAATTTTGGTGGTTTTTAGTGAATCATTAGAGGAAGATCAAGTTGGGTTCCCAATTGAAGAGGAATTAATGGAGGAATAAACTTTTGGAACAACAATTGCGCTTGAAACTGGAGCTAAGAAAGTAAATACCCCTAAAGGGACTGGGGGACTCTTAAAAAAGGTAAGGGTGGAAAAAAGGAAATTGAGAAGGAAAATTGGTGCAAGAACCCCCAAGAAGAGGGTGCGAGTAGTTGTTACATGAGAAGAGACTCAGAAACCTATCGTTGCATCTGAGGAGGAATGTGTTCATAGAGCTGGACCTTATGGGCTTGAGGAACATCAGGGCAAGAAAAATTAGGAGAAGTTTGTGGAAGAAGGCCCCTCTACATCTGAAATTCTAGATATCACACTTGATCCTGAACGAGAACCAGAGAAACAATAGGAGACGAAAGAACCAATAACAGAACAGCAGACAAAATAATAAGAGGTTGTTACTTCACTAGGTAAGACAAAAATTAATCCTCTCGTTCAAATTCAAATTTTGAGAAAGTAAAATTAGGAGTTAAAGAAATAAATTTCCTTGATTAAATAAAAACTCCATTTCAAGAAGGAAATTGGATTATATATGTTTGTAGAAGTTATAGAAATGACATCATCTACTTTAATAGAGAAATTTTGTAAGGGTTTCCAATAAATTCTTGGTGAAGTTGAAATCATGGAAATTGTTACTATTTCAGTAGGAGTGAAAGTAGAGTAATACGATGAATAATTTCAACATGTTGTTCCAAAAGAACCTGTTGATAATTCTACTACTACACAAGAACCAACAATCGAAGCAGAGTAGGAAGAAGAAAAAAAATATGCTGATCCACAATAACATGTTTACGAAGTTGTTGTTACAAATGAACCAACAGCTGAAATAGAGTAAACTAAAAATTAAAAGATTTTTGTTCCATAAGAAACTATTGATGATGTTGTTGTTACACAAGAACCAATAGTTGAGATAGAGAAGTAGGAGGAGAAAGGGGATCAGAAAAAGGATGGTGACACAACATCTAAAACAACTTACTTTAAATCTGGAGATTTAATTAGGGTACAAGAGCAGAGGGAGAAATTAGCGGTCTTTCCTAAAGATGAATTCATCTCCCTAAAGTAGCATGAGGAAATGGTCAACATGCTTAAGAGGGAGTGGGATGAGAAACTAATAGTTGACGATTTTGTAAAAAAAGAGAAGGAAATAAATCAAGCAACAAAGTAGGTGAAGGAGTTGCAAGGAGAAGTTCTGTTGTTATAGCAAGAAAAGGAGCTCATCTAAGAGCTCATTAATGGTTTATTGTGTGGTAGGATTCCTTCTCCTTCTTACCATTTATATGTACAAGAGAAACATTACTTTTTCCAATTAACAACCCTTAAGGAAAAATCACCATACAAAACAAGGCAGATACAAGACTTCTTTGAAACCTTCCAAAGTGTTGATTTTTCAAAACAACATTTGTTGGGCGATTTGTACCTACATGATCTCGCTTGTTTTGGATATAACTAATTTAATTTTACACCCTATGTTGGAGATGTACAAATCAAGGCCTTTGTTTCTTTTATGCAAAATCAAATAGGCTATAAAGCTACCTATGATACTGTAAAACTATGCACTAGAGGAGAACCCAGTTTAGTTGAAATTGTTATACATAAATACAATAAAATATGGTGGTTTCCAACCACTAAAACACTATTGATGGATCATCGAGAATCAGTTCTATGGATATTTCAGAGAAATATACAAGGGATGAGAACTGGTGGATTGGAGGGAAGCAAGTTGAGATGGGATTTGTCTTGACAAGAATTAAAGGAGGAGGATCCCTGTTGCTATCCGGATTTTGAGCAAGCACTTTCCAGAGTCCATCGGTATGTTGAATATGTTAAGAGGAGTGGTGCAGGTTGGATAGGATGCATATTCAATTTCCCTCTTGTTTTGTTTCCCACCTATAAGTATCAACATCATATTGTATTACTAATAAGATTTGGGAGGCATATTTGGTCATTTCTCGAGGATACAAGGCCAGAGGTGAAGACATGGTAGTAAATTACAACTTCACACAAATTCACTCTCAACATGTTAGTGATCAGTGACATGAGTCTACATGAGGACATGAAAAAGCTTAAGTTGGGGGGAGATGTTGGGCCATATAATTTTCATCTTTTTCCTATTTATTTTACTCTTTTTGACCAACAAGACCATATTTTATTACTATAAAAAAAATTATTCACTTAAGTATTTCCTTTTTCACTTGTCGCTTTCTTAGTCCAATTCTACTTATAATTTGACATAGAACTACTATCTGAGGCTACTTTTTTATCACAAAACTAATCTATGGGTTATTTTTTGAAAATGACACCAAGAAAGGATTCTAATTTAATTTTCCCTCGAATTAAATTAGAATAAAATTGTAATTCCACATCACATGATAGCGTGTATGAGTTAACTAAGTTAGGATGACTTAGTTGGTTTAGTTAATTTGATTTGAGGGTCAAACTAGAGGAACTAGTAGGAGGTTAAACAGTGGGGTGTCGCTTCATGTGTTCAACCAGTTAATTGATAATTCACTCATAAATAACTCATGCATGTCAGTTATGAGAAAGAACCAGTTGAGATTGGATTTCAAGGGAAGTGTACTATCAATTATATAATTATTTGAATTTTATAGGTGGCGCATGCAGTCAGAGTAAGGCCCCTAATGGATTGCGCAATATGGATTGGGAATTTACCTAATTAATAGGACCTACTAATTACCCAAGGAAACTGCACAAGTAGATACGGACTTGGGCAGGCCAAAAATTAGTTAAGAATTGAACGAGGATTGTCTAGGAAACATTGAGATAGATAGAGATATTGTGTAGGTTTCTTAGCTTCGTGAAAAGAATTGTAATCTTCTCATATTATTTGTATTAAGCAATATATAGATAACGGGGTGTTTAGCTAAGGATTTCCCCATATAGATCTTTGTGTTGTGCCATTGAAATTATTTCTCTTTCACGTTTTGTGATTTAAAGATCTAAATTGGTTTTCGCAATTGGTAGAGTAGATTCAAGTATAATGTTATATTCCTAATCCTGCAGCAACAGATGCTTAAGATCTGGCGGCATGGAAGAAGAATGTAGAAAAGGCAAGATGGATTCTGTCGGAAGGTGTTTGAGATGATATTGTCTCGAACCTGCATGAAATTTCAACTCCATATGCTATGTGGAAGGCCTTAACATATTCAATTCAGAACATCAGTGACCATAAGATGTTGGCTTTGAAGAAAAAGGTCAGAAAAATCTAGATGGAGAATGGAGACACAATACCAAAATACTTGACCAAGTTAACTCAGCGTCAGGACGAGCTTGGAAGTGTTGGTGTTACATTTTCTAAGGATGCACTGGTGAGCCTAGCACTTCTAGGCCTTCCCAAGAGTTGGCATAGCTACCAGGATTCAGTGAATGGGAGGGAGAAACTACCAAAGTGGGAGTGATTGTGGTTTGACTTGGTATAATAATATATTCGACAAAACACCAGAGATGGATCCTCACCAAATCATGATGATGAGGGGAAATGTGCCTTGGCTCGAAAGGAAAATAAAGGGAAAGGGAATTCATCCCATTCCAAATCAGTTTTTGGTCAGGCAAGTAAGAAGAAGGACTTGTCGAAAATTAAAAAAATTTCATTGTCACGAGTTGGGACACTATGCCACGAAGTGTCCACGCAAGAAGGCCAACAAGAAACCCTTAAGAGGAGTGGAAAGTGAAGCACTTGCTTCATAATTCAAGTTGGATTTCACTCTTATCGCATGCATGGTGTCATCGGTGATGGGTTCTGTGTGGTACCTAGATATTGGAGCCTCATTCCATATGACCAGAAACAAAGAATTCTTCAACGAATTGGAGGAGAAGGGTCTCCAGATACACATCAAAATGGGATATGATGGGTGGTATAATGTGACCAACATCGGTATTGTTACCTTTCAGAGGGAGTCGGGTTCTCCTCTCACATTAAAAGATGTCATGTATGCTCCTGGTTTGAAGAAGAAATTAGTTTTATTTTCTAAGTTGGAATACTATGGCTACGATGTGATATTTAGAAAAGGAAAGGTGTTCCTTAATCACATATCCATGGGACAAGTGAAGAAGATCGAGGTTTGATTAAAGAACCTCTACAAATTGGATGTGTAAGATTTTGTTGCCCTGAGCATGAAAGTAGTGAAGGTGGAGAATCGAGACATTGGTGAGTTATGGCATAGAATATTAGGCCATCTACACCATTGAGATTTTAATATCATGCAACATATTTCTACAGGACTTCCCAATGGTGCACTTGAGCAGTGTGATACATGCAAAGGTGTATGTTGGGGAAGTACACCAAAGCCACCTTTCATGATAAGGAAATTCAACCGAAAGTGATCCTTGAAAGATTTCACTCAGATGTGTGTGGATCGTTCTCAAAATCCTCCACGTCCAAGCACATGTATTATGTTATTTTTGTAGATGATTTTTCACGCAAGTGTTGTACTTTCTTCATGCAGAAGAAAGATCAAGTGTTCTCAAAATTTTTTGAATTCAAAGCACTTGTCAAGAAAGACATGGGAAATAAGGTAAAGGCTCTCAGGAGAGAAAATGGTGGAAAATATGTGTTGAATTAATTCAAGATGTTTTGTGCATCAGAAGGCATTCGACGATAGCTGATAGCACCTCATAACCCACAAAATAATTGGGTTGTAGAAAGGAAGAACAAAAGCATTGTGGGAGTTTCACGAGAAATGTTACATGATCAGGTCATGTCGTTTCTCTTGAGGGTAGAATCATGCAACACAGCTGGGCATATGCAGAACAAAAGTCCTCATCAGATCCTCGGGATGAGTACACTATAAGAAGCCTTTTCCAGTAAGAAGCTAGATGTGGCACACTTTAGAATTTTTGGTTCATCATTTTACTGTCATGTTACCAAAGATGCACGGAAAAATATAGAACCAACAACTGAGTTGGTCTTATTTGTGGGTTAAATTTATACACCTTACAATTATTAGGTGTACCTTCCATCTCACAGGATGACAGTGGTTCATAGATATATGAAATTCGACGAAGGAAAGGCAATGTGAATTTCCCTTGAGAGGGAGCTTTATATGCATGCAATTAAGGAGATCTTAGCTAGAAAACAAGAACCTCAAGATGTGGAGCAGCCACAAGCATAGGAATAGAGAGTGAAAGCACCCACTCATGAAAATATATCCAAAGATAGAAGAAATCACACCAGAGAGGCTGACAGGTTGATGCATGATGTTAGAGAGAATGTGGGAGCGCCCACATCACAACATAGGCAGAGAAGGTCCCCATATAGATACACTGGCTACATGGCTCTTATGAGCGAGAGTGTAGAGACTGATCCATCCTCATTCAAGGAAGTAGTGCAGCAGCCATTATCCTTTGAAATTTATAAAATACATCTCAAATTATTATACCTAGCCTAAAATAAATTTGCAGTATTATTTCATTGAATATCTTTTCTTGGAGAGAGCCCTCTCCTGACCTTGTAGGGCTAGCTACAAGGCTGAGCGTGGTTTAAGGTTACCCTGATTTTCCTTCCTTCAGCCTAAGGTTCAAATTAGGTGCTAACATTTCTGGCGACCATACTGGGGAAACAAATATCATGTCTTCCCCGGTAAAGAACGACAAAGTTTAGATTTGATTGTTGATGGTGAACAATAGTTGGATACATATGAAGGTTGAATCATTCACCTGGCGAATCCATTCACTGAAAGATCCAGAAATCAACACTTCATGGTGACTTCACTGCAGGAGGATCTGTAGCTTTCAAATTTTTGTTTTAAAGATGGCAAGTGTTGCAAGAAGGTATGCTCCCATGAGCCGAGATCACATTCCAGGTTTCCAAAATAAAATGCCTAAGGTAGATTGGCAAAGGAATTTGCCTATGTTCAGAAATGTGAAAGGTAATGATGCTGCTCTTCACTGGTGAAATTTTACATCCATGTGCATAAATTAAAGATTGATTTTCCTGAAGATTGCTTGATGAAGATGTTCATGGCTACTCTGGAAGATGAAGCTCGATCTTGGTATGAAAGTTTGCCACCTCCTTGTATTTATTGTTTAAAATATTTTCATACAATATTCTTTGAAAGGTACAAAGAATCTTGTCCATCTTTAATATTAGTGCAGAATTGTTGTAAACATGTTACTAGTTTCATTGAAAATATTAAGAATTTTTATGGAGATGATGAATTCATGGACGAAGAAATCATGGAAGCACTATATGAAAATCCATTTCAGCAGCATACAGAAATCTTAGAGGATACTTATCAAGATAAGCAGGCTGAAGATCCTTGTACAGCTGAAAATGATGGAAGACAAGGTTTTATCTCAGGTCTGATTGATACAAAAGATGGTATGCAGGAAAATGATGTTCCAGTCTCAGATAGTGATAAAGTTAAACCAGAACTAGAGTTAAAATATGATTATGAAGAGTATGTTGTTCCAGAGCCCACAAAGGAGAGTTATATTTTTGAGGTCACCTCAAATGAACAAAACATAGTCATAGACCTAAGTGCTCTCATCCTATCAGAACAAAGTCTTCACTAGGAAATAGTCCATTCCCTCTATGAAAAACAAGATGAGATCTTTGCTCAAGTAAGTGAAAAATTTTCTTTGGATGAAGCTTTGGTAGATGATAGAAATGTCAGTTTTGGGTTTCAAGAACCATCTGAATTTTTTTCTCTTAAGATTGATGAATGTGATAAGAAACATGACAACCTGGTTGTTATGTCATATGAAGATGATCAAAAATATATTCAAACTGCAGAAGACCAGAGAATTCATAACTATCATTCTGATTCTTCTTCCTATGTCTCATATTTTGAAAAAAAAATTCAAGAGGAAATCTGCTCACCTACTTGTTTAGAATTTTTGAAGACCACGAACACACTCCTACTGAGGTACATTATGAAGAGAGATCAAAATCAAGAGAAAAATACACCTTGTTTCTTCTATGTCAGCAGGAGGTAAATCTTCATGTTTTTCAGGATCCAATGGAAAATCTATTGCAGTCATCAGTGAAGTTAATTATTGCAGTATTCAGTGATGAAGGAGATCATGGTCAACTATGTTTTTGGATGCCCAGTTGCAAGTATCTATTGTTGTCCAGAGGATCTGATCAAGAGAATCAATCAAGGAGGCATCTTCTTGATTGGTTATATTGGAATTTTGATATAGCCTGATGGTACATTGGTTTTCTAGAAACACGGGTGGTTATCATCAGGATTTGAAACCCTCAAGTCTTGATCATGTACTTCCATCAAGCTTCAAATGTTAAGTTTTGTCTTAGTTAGCTTTGAGTCACTTTTGAGTTAGTTTGTCGAGTAAAGTTTCTTTCAGTATTCAGTTTGGTTTTTAGCTATTGAATCCATGCCCAATGGATAAGGCTACTAGGTCTACGGTGTTCTTGGCACCTCCAAGGAGCTACCATCCCCATTGGAGCCAATGTTAGTGTTAGTATTTGCATACTTCCACCAGGGATCAAAACACATTTGCATGTGCATCTTAGGTGTTCCATTCTGAAGGAATTTTCAATCATTCCATTAGGTCATGATATAAAATTATTCCACTGGTGGTTGTCCTTATCAGGTTTTTGTTTCAAAGGTGTTTTCCCATAGTATTTTCAGTGAAAATCATGTTCTAAGTATGTCCATCAGAAAGAGCCCAGAAAGAGCTTTCCAACGATATATTATACTCTCAAAAATGACTCCTGGATTGGAAGATATGCCTAAGTGAATAAAAGCTCCCAATAGCCTAACCATACCCCTTTTTCCCATTTATCCCTTAGACTTTATTTCATAAAGTCTTAAAAAAATTTTATTATAAAACCCCTTTTCTTCTCTTCCAATTGCACCCTCTCCCTCCGATCCGATCATAACATTCAATCGCATGGTCCCGATTGACCCCTTATGATTGAGAAAATCTGATGTGATTGACCTCCCCCGATCATATCCCGATCGTTGATCTTTTCAATGATCCGACGGCCCATATGTAATTGCGTCGCCCAATCGCATCGCAGCTTCGCAGTGTCCCTGTACCCATAATTCTTCCGATGCGATTGACTCCCGACGCGCTCCCCCGATTACATTTTCCACCGTCGATCTGCTCTTCCAATCAGACAGTTCCCCGCCCTCTCGCCACATTGCAATTGGTGATCCTATTATGTAATACACCCACTCCTTCCCGATTTGTGATTGCGATTGGCTGGGTCCCACCATAAATTATTCCGCCCGTTCCAAACAAAAACGAGTTTTTCCTTTGTAAAATGCAAGAAATCGATTCTAAAGGATTTCTTAAGTCTTTTCATCGCATCACAAATCATTCCATCGCAAAATTATTTCATCGCATAGTTTTCATCGCAATGTCTGCTCCTGACCAGCCGATGCGATGAATCGCATGTTGCTCATCGCATCGCGCGATATCTCCGCCATGTGTTACACCCGCTCCTTCCCAATTGCGATTGCCATTTGTGATTCCCTCCTGGTCCCACCATAAACCTTCCTCCTTTTGCCAATGAAAAAGTTTTTTTCCCTATGTAAATGCGGAAAATTCATTTTTGTTTTGTTTTAAAAGGTTTTCTCCATTGCACCATCGGACCTCGCTTATTGTCACCGCTCTATTGTATTATTCCCATCGCATCGCAAGTTATCATTGCGACATGCTCCCCTCCCCTCCAACTTGCGATTGCGATTATCCCATGCGACTCCCCTATACACTATCGCATCGCAAACTCCAATCGCTTTTGTTCCATTGTGTGATACACCCCCGCCCTTCTTCCGATTGCGATTTGCGATTGCGATTTGTGATTGCATATGGGCCCACCATCCTTTCCTTTGCCCTTTTTCATCAAAAAAGGGGTTTTTCCTCATTAAATGGAAAATTTTCATTCTTATTGGTTTCAAAGGCATTTTCTTCAAAATTTGGTTTTTCTTCAAAGAAGTAAAGAAGAGACAATGGTTAAAGGCCGGGAACTAATTATGAACCAGTCACATCTACAACAAGCGATGAAAAGGGTATATGTTCTTCGGATTTCCTATTTTCATTCATTAAGTGTAACTGCAAATTCTCCATATGGTCAAATTGTATTGTTTCTCCTTCTTTTTACGGGCATATTGTTGGTTTTCTTCCTATGTTCGGATTTCAGTTTATGGGCTGGTGAAACAGCTCCCTTTTTCCGTGGATCTACTCTCCTCAATTTATGTCTAATTAATGTAATTCTTCATCATTTTGTAAGGGGAATAAAGTGTGGAATAAGTTGGAAATCATTGAGGACACTCTGCACTCCATTTGTAACAGTTTGACAGGGAATTAATAAAGAAATGCAGCTCTGATTTGTGGGATCCCTGTGGTATGGATTTTAGCATTGTTCTTTCCTTTGTGTTCATCTGTTAATTGTTATGTTTTCCATTCATTCATTCATATCTCTGGTTGAATGCTTTCAAGATAGATAGGTAGAATCCATTGTATAATTCTCTGCCTTGGGAAATCATTCAATATTATATGTTTTCTTCTGTTTGAAAAGGATCCATCTCCTATGCCCTTTTCATATTCTCACCAGTCTTAAATATTCCATCACTATTTAAACTAAATTGTTAAAATTCCTGCCTACCTTGCCCCATGAAATACCCTGTATCCCTGATTTAATTCCCCAGATTCAAACTGCCCCATGTGTTCCATACATCCCTTGAAATTTATAAAATACATCTCAAATTATTATACCTAGCCTAAAATCAATTTGCAGTATTATTTCATTAAATATCTTTTCCCAGAGAGAGCCCTCTCCTAACCTTGTAGGGCTAGCTACAAGGCTGGGCATGGTTTAAGGTTACCCTGATTTTCCTTCCTTCAGCCTAAGGTTCAAATTAGGTGCTAACAGAAGGCACCCTCAAGTGGAAAATTTGAGTTCCATAGAGGCAGGATCAGGGTATCAAACAACCCCTTTCTTGTTGAAAGGGAGTGTTGAAAATGGCACCAAGAAAGGATTCTATTTTAATTTTCCCTTTAATTAAATTAGAATAAAATTGTAATTCCACATCACATGACTTTTTGTATGAGTTAAATAAGTTAGGATGACTCATTTAGTTGAGTTAATTCCAGTTGAGGGTCAAACTAGAGGCATGTAGAGTGCATCCTACATTCCAGAGCCCTGGTTGAGTTTATTTTGAGTTGTAATTAATTAAATCAAATTATTTGAGTTAAATTCAGTTAAACTAGTTCTAACTAATGGAGGAACTAGAAGGAGGTTAAACAGCAGGGTATCACTTCATGTGTTCAACCAATTAACTGATAACTCACTCATATATAACTTACGCATGTCAGTTATGAGAAATACCCAGTTGAGAGTGGAGTTCAAGGGTAGTCTACTACTAGTTGTATAATTATATGAATTGTACAGGTGGTTCATACAGTCAAAGGAAGGCCATAATGTATTTTGCAGTATGGATTGGGAATTTCCCTAATTAATAGGGCCTAATTACCCAAGAAAACTGCACAAGGAAATAGGGACTTGGGCAAGGTAAAAATTGGTTAAGTATTGAACCAGGCTTGTCTAGGAATCATTGAGACAGATAGAGATAGTCCAGAGATTTCTAAGATTGGAGAAAAGCATTGTTATCTTATCATATTATTTGGCTTATGCAATATACATATAGCGGGGTTTTTAGCTGAGGCTTTCCACAGATAAATCTTTGTGTTGTGCGATTGAAATTTTTTTTCTTTCATGTTTTGTCATTTCAAGATCTAAATTGTTTTCCGCAATTGGTAGAGTAGATTCAAGTATAATGTTTTAGTATATTAATATTATCAGTTGAATCTACATGGATTTTCTACATTATTTCAGGTTTGAATGGTCTGTTGAAGCTTGTTGTTACATGATTACAATTCAATTCCTCTACCGATTTGGTTTAAAGGCTCTATGAGTTGTCGTTTTTAAGCGTGTGTTGCTTTTCCTAATCAAACCAAATCTAGGAGTGTGTCAAAGTCAAAAGAAACAACTCATTACTCGAAGATATTTATGGAGCGTCCATATCATTTGGTTGAGATATTGTGTAACTTTATTTGTAATAAAAGGAAATTGTTATAGTTTCACCCCTTCCATGGGAATCATTGTCTAATTGTTAGATATATTTTTATTTTAAGATCATATGAGAATCGAAAGATTCTCATGATGATATTCTCATTGTAATTAATATCTATAAAAGAAATGGTTGTTTATCCATGAGGGCTAGCTAGCTAGAAAGAGCGAAGATCTGAGAATATGATTGGAAGGGGGAACACCGAAGCTTTGTAATCCTGATACTTTTATTAATGATAAATCTCAACTTTGTGGTTCAATAATTTCCTCTAACTAATCTGTGTGCTTTTTAGTGCACAAACCCCTGATAATTAGGAAGGTCCCTCCTTCTTAGGAGGGATCACTAGCTAGTTACAGTAGAATACTTAATCGCATAAATTCTTCTCAATTGAGTGATTGTTGTTACCGCATCATAGTTGATTTTGTGTGTGATTTAATTCATTGAAGTAAGCTTTGGATGGTGTGACAACTTAATTCCTTGACCATTCCCTCATATTAGGGTGACAGTGAATTATTTTATTTGTTATAATTTGGATTTCAATTTATTTTATGTGTGCGGAATGAATGAGTGATGGTTTTCAGGAGTGTTGTGAGAGTGGTTGAGTGACAGAGTAACTTATTCTGCAATATTTTCTTGCATTGAATTTGTGTGGACTGTGTAACAAGTTTGTTGATTGTTGAGAGTGAGTGTACAATGACTTTTGGTTGAGATTATTTTATACTAGTCATCATTTTGCCTTAGCATAGACTTTATGCAATAGCCTTGTAAAACTTAAGCCTACTCGGATCGATAATTAAGTGAAAGAGTGGATGTGTTACTCTGATTTAAAGGAAAATTTGTTTCACGTGACACAAAGGACATGGATGTTTGCATGTTCCACTTGCATTGTAGTTCACACATGAAGGACATATGTTCACAATGGTTTTTACTTTGACATTCTTGTTTTGGGCTACAAATTGACATGTTTCATGTTGTGGTTGTTAGGGTCCTATAATAAGGGTAGTCAAAGTCTCTCTATACAATTCTTTATTTTTGGAATCTTCTCGTAAATTTTAGCCTACAAATTCACCAATTATTATATTATAAATTGTATTTGTGCAAAATACTATCAAAGCTGGTCAAAACATTGTAAATATGTGTATCACAAGGAGTCTTGTAGTTTTCAAGATCCCTAAAACGTTGTCTTTTAAAAATTTGAAAATCATGGATATAATGAGTCATTATGAAAATAAAGGGGGTCATATCATAAGGAATTTGGTCATCATAGGTCAATTTGGGTGTCATTATCACTAATATCAGTTATAGGCATGCCGATCATTTGTAAAGGCAATTGTCTTATTGCATGACATCAGCAAATGTACAACAGTCAGTTCTAAATTTGGAAATATCCTTTTTTGCTGCGCTCAAACCTGTGATGATCACAAAAGTACCAGAATTTCCTAGAAAGGAGCGGGTTTCTTTGTAAACTCATCACAATTGCATGCATTTCATCTTTTACCATCATAATTTGTGGCCATTTCCATCTCCAGGAGCTTGTGAAAAGAAATTGTTGGTGCTGCGCACAAACTGCTAGGGAAACTACACTTTACTCAAAGAACGAATTTTCGTCATAAAATTTCCATTTCCAGGTGTGTACACCAATTTTAAGGATTTTTAATATAAAAATTGAAGACCTCACACCAATTTGTTAGCTTAAAGATGAATTTTCAAGCCTGAAATTTTTATATAAAATGTGTTGCGCACGCTTGTTCTGTGCTCATACATAGTAATTCATTTCTTATCCTCTTTGCTTGATCAAACGACATCAGAAGCCTAGTTTTTATACCTCAAAGGTATTTTTTTAAACCATAAAAAATTATTGTGTCTTGTAAAAGTAAAATTGGTCACTCTTATGCTACTTTGTTCTTCATTCCCTCAGTGTTGCGCTCAGAAACAAGCCTTTATTTCATTTTCTTACCTATCTAGAGGTCTTCAAATTCAAAGTGTCTTAGCCTCCATTAGATTAAATTTGGCAATATACATGGTCAAGAAAGGTTTTCATAGTCTTGAGTTGTGCTTAGTAACTTAAAGCTTTCCTCCCTATATCACTGCGCTTAAGGTGTGATGCCCAAGATAAGTGTTGCGCACAGACTGAAATATAGTATTTTTATCCTTTCATTTACTATCACCAATTGTGAATTCTAATTGTTGTTTTAGTCATTGAAGGCTCAAAGAAACATTTTTAGCTTAGGTATTTAGGTATAAAATTTTGATAAAGCGTTAAAACCCTAGCTATAAACTTTTGCTATCACAGATATTGTTTTAATGATGGGGAGGTCTAAAGGAGGAGAAATTGTAAGATTTGAACCACAAGACCTCTCACTCATCAACTTAGACCCTGCCATCAGGGTAGCCTTTGAACAAATAGGTTGTCTTAAGTTCTCTGAAAATATACAGGGGTACGATGTGGAGATGACTAAAGATTTTTCCTTGAATTTTGATGGTGATAATGCAAAGGTTGGTAAACTGAAGTTTGTTGTGATAGAGTCTACTATAGCATTAGCCACATAAATACCTTTGGAGGGGGAGAAAAGATTAAAAGGGATGTCTTTGGAGTTGAAAATTACAAGGATTTCATGACACCAGAGTACAAAAGTCAGGATTTTAGTGTTGGAGTACCTAGTGACCATTTTTTGGAGAATTTCAGCAAGCTTCTCAAAGTCATTCAAAATTATTACACCTGCAAGGGAAGATACACCAGTGTTTATCAATACCACTTCAGGATTCTCATGCATTTCACTGGTAAAAAGACCCTGGATTTTCCCTTTTTCCTTTTCAAAATTAGAACTCATTACACCCCAGGCTGAAGGCATACAAGAATGTTGTTTTATATTTTCTGCAATGTTTCTAGAGTATCATTTGTCTTTAATTCATAGACATCAAAATATATTTGTTGATGCATTGTCTACCTCAGCAAGTACATGTAAGATACCTTTTTGGTCAAGTAAGAAGCTTGAAATTGAGGTAACACATAGGTTTTTTGTCCTTCATAACATTATATATTATCAAGTTTTTTACAATGACAGACAATTAGATAATTTCTTGTAATTAAAGGAAGAGTTTTAAAATCTGTGTATTGATGGGGAAAGTAGTCTTGATTATGATGAAAGAGAAATTCAGTTAAATCAGATCAGTGGGAGCTCTAATAATCACATACCAGATCTTGAAATTTTGCAGCTAAAGGACAATGTGATTCCCAGAGGTTTGGTTCCATTAGACAAGTTGTTTGATTTTAATGATGTGTCTCACAAACCCAAAATAGATCCTAGTGGATCTGAGGTGGAGGATTTTAATATAGGGACTAAATACAAACCAAAGATTGTAAAACTTTCCAAGTCCTTACCTCCGGAAGAAAAATAGAAATACATTTACTTATTGAGGAAATATTCCAATGTTTTTGCATGGGGGTATGAATATTTGAAGGCCTATGATAAAAGCATCATTCAACATACTATCCCTCTCAAAGAAGATCAGAAACCTTTCAAGCAGAAGCTAAGAAGAACTACTCCTTTTTTGCTGCCCTTAATTGAGAAATAGGTAATAAAGCTTTTTGATGCTAAGATTATTGTAACTCTGAGATTTTCTAAATGGTTGTCTAATCTAGTAACAGTGAGAAAGAAGACCATAAAAATAAGGTTATGTGTGGACTTTCAGAACCTCAATAATTTTCTCTCAAATACAATTACCGTTTACCGAAGATGGATCATATATTGCAGCGAGTAGTTGTGACTAGCATAATTTCATTGCTTGATGATTTCTTTGGGTACAACCAAATTTAGTGCATCTAGATGATTAGGACAAAACAACCTTCACAACCCTATGGGGGACATTTATGTATGTGAAGATGCCTTTCGGACTTATAAATGCAGGGGGGGAATTTCAAAGAGAAATGGAAATTTCTTTTGCAGATGAGAAGGATAGGTTAATTTTCATTTACCTTGATGATATTACAGTGTTTTCAAAGTTTATTGAAGATCATTTGCAGCACTTGAAAATTGTCTTTCAAAAATGCAGAAAATATGGTATCTCGTTGACCCCAAAGAAATATCTTTGGTATGGAAGAAGGTAAGCTACTTGGACATATAATTTCCGAAGGCAATATCAGAATCGACCCAAGTAGAACCAAAGTTATCAAAAAAAATTATATCCCGAGAAACAAAATGGAAGTGCAAAATTTCACTAGCAGAATTAATTTTATGAGGAGGTTTATTCCGAATTTGGCTAAAATTTTAAGAGGTATCACCAATATGTTGAGGAAGGAAAAAGAGATCAAGTGGATTGTTGAAGCTAAAAGATCCTTCAATGAGGAAAAATCTTCTCTAACCCATGAATATTTTCTAGTTAGTCCATACTACACCAAAGATTTCAAGATTTTCTCGTTTGCCTCAGAACACACTATTGCAGCAGTACTAATGCAGAAAAACTGAGAGAATCATGAGAAACCCATAACATTTTTCATTAGGGGGTTAAGAGATGCTTCTTTGAAATATAATATTATGGAAAAGAAGGCTTTTGCCTTGGTGAAAGCTTTAAAATATTTCAAAGTGTACATTTATAGGATCTCAAGGGTCCTAAGTCTAAATATTTGGGTGCATAAATATAAAAACTTGACATATTATCCTATATACTAAGTTTTATTTCCCATTAAACCCTCCGACTACCTAATAACCTGTCATGTCATATCGCTTTAAACTTCGATCATATGTCTACTCGTCATATTTTTGCCCCCGATCTGATGGTCCTCATCTATTTTCGGCCCTCCCTCTCCATCTGAGCTTTACCGCCGGGGGGGTCCGAAAAAAGCAGTTTCACTTTTCGGGCTCATGGCAACGTGGCGCCTCCTCCACATTTCGCACCCCCCTCCGCTCAAACCGCTTACCGCCTCATATCCTCCCCACCCTTGAAAACTTCTTTCTCCCTGCAAAAATAAAACTTCTCACCTATCCGTTGCGCACCAATCTTGTCATGTCAAGTTGCATATGCTCGTTACCAATTAGGTCCCTTCCCATGGAAAATAAATCTGTTATACATTTATTTAATAATTGATCATTAATACAACATATTCGCGCCACAATCAATGGAAATAGCCCAATTATGTATAAATACATTCATTTTGAACATATTTATCCTTTACCTTGCATATTTTTCTGCACTTTCATTCTTGTTACACGTTTATAGAGTTCTAGAGCAATTCATCAAGTCATTACCAATCCTATTATTGTATCTACTGCGCCTTCTTCACCTATCCAGAGCTTTACACAGTCTCGGTAAACATGTTCCTCTCTTAACCCTTTTAATTCTTTGAAACAAACCGCATCATGCCTCCTAAGAAGAAAAGCCATTAGGAACCAGTAAACCCATTGGTCCATCCTCCTGTTGACCTAGACCACATCCCTTTAGCTGACATATACTACAAAATTCATGAAACCCTCTATGAATTTGAACTACTCGAGATGTATTGTTGGATAGAAGACAAATACATAGACAAGTCCAATGACATTGGACTATGGGAATCAAACTTACCACATTATATATTTCCCCATACCCATAGTGCCCCTAAATTCATCCGAAAATGTAAGGCCTGCTACATACCTTGCTAGAGAGCCATAATTGCCCCCACAGGTGAAATTTTGTTTACTATCACTGCAAAATCCATTGACCAAATGATGCAGGCCCCTTCTGTAGAAAATGGAACCCGTTTCCCCCAGGAAGCCCTCAATGAATTGTATCAGAAGTTGGATCTTTCTAAGAGGGATAAAACCCTTGAGATTTTTCTAGCTTAATATACTCATTTTCCTAAAAATAATCCTCCTTACTCTTCCTCCATTTTCTCTTACAGAGCCAAGAAGATAATCAGTATCATTTCTTACCTCCTTGGATATCATTCTGACCAGTGGGTAGATGAGCCAATCATAGGTTTCCTTTCCATTTTCTTTGCAGATTCAAAACCCTTTATCCTTTTCAATTTTAGCCAATTCCTAGCAGATGATATTCATGACCAATTTTTCAGATTTCAAATGGAAGAGGTGTTTAAATATGCCTATGTTCTACTTTATATGTTTTTATATTTTCAGGGAGACAAATTTAAATTTTCAATGCAAAAATTGGATGATGATGGCAATCAGCGGTCAGTAATATTATGGACTATCATGGTGATGAAAGAGCAGAAGGAGTATTCATACAAACAGTTCATTGAACTATTTTTACATCTATAAATAAGCCTTCTCAATAGTATATCTGAACCAAGAGTCGGTGAGGACATCAAAAGGATTCTCCATCTATCATATCAAGCAAAGACAACAGACTGGTATTTATACCAGAACTACACAGAGTTGAGGATTTATGGCTATGAGCTTGCTCCTTACAAGCTTCCAAAAATCCTCCCAATGAGGATTTTTTATTTAGAATACATCAAGAATATGTTGAATGCCGATGAAGTCCACTTTGTATCAGCAAATAAAAATTCACAATTCAGAATTAAAACGCAAATTGGACTATTTATTTGCAACAACAGGTCAGCAGGGGAGGCAGCAGATAGAATTTTGAAGGAAATGAAGTTCAGCCTCAGTTTCACCTAGTCCTATGATCCATTATGAACCATTTAAAAATTAAGGGTAGAAAACAAGACTACTTCTTATATACATACTCATAGGCCAGAAATAGAGAAGTCCATGAACCAAATAGAGTGGGTTGAAAACACTTTACAGGAGGCTGAGGAGAAACTAGTCTCTACTTCCACATCACAAACTCTTGTCCCACAGGAGAAAGCAGGAAAAATATTGAGAGAAGAAGATTCACCTTCAGTGATTGAAACTACAAGCAAGGAATTCAAGATAATGTACAGGAAGAGGACCAAACTCAATCCTAAAGTTAATCCAAGTAAAGATTCAGAACAGGAGGTTATCATAATCACCAAGGAGACACCTACCTCCTCTCAATTTGGTGGCCAAACTACTCTCTCTCTCTTACTACTTCTACAGCTTAACAGTATTAGAAACAAGCCATTCAAATAAGTAAAGATGTCTTAGGGGAGAAAGAGAAGAGATTTTTTGATACATTCGAAGAAATCAAGCTGAAGAATGAAATCCTGAAGAATAGAACATACAGTCAATTATGGAAGCAGACTTCCAATTCTCAGAGTAGGTTACTGTCAAAATTTGACTCTGAGAAAGGAAAAATGAAAATGGCCTTTCTTGAGGCACAAATTTCACATCCTAAGACAGCAGCAAATTACAAGAAAACTTCATTTGAGTTTGAAATTAAAGACATCCATCCCATTGATCAAATGGAGATGCACAAGAAAATAGGTGAAATGATTTCCTCTACATTGAATAATAGAGCTATGAGTTTATCTAAATTGCAGGTTTCCGTAGCAAACATTTAGTCACAGCTGAAGATGGAGAAAATCTCCTCTCTAGCCAAGGATACAAGAATTAAGTCTTTGGAATACTTAGTGGTCAGAGTAGGATATGATCCTTATAACATAAAATTTGTAGAGGAGATAGCAAAGAAGAAGAATGTTGACATAGAAGCATTAAGGAAATAGCTAAAAGTGTCAGCCATAGAAGACCCTCTCACCAAATATATTGAAGAAACAGAGTCTCAGAAGTCGGATATGACGAAGCTCATCATGGATAAAAATGCCCAATTGATACAGATGGAGATAGAAATGGATAAAATTATCAAGGAGAAGGAGACGGTTGCAAATATTTCTATGGTTCCTTTGGAGGCTGTACCTCTTACATCCATGCCCACAGTTACAACTTCTACAAAAAACATAGCAGATGGTGCAGAACAATTGACAAAGGCAGTGGAGAATTTATCTATCTAAATAGAGGAAATTAAGAAGCTTCAAGATCAATTAAAACTGTTACAGGATCAGAAATCAAGAAGTGAAGTTTCTCATGTAGCTGAAACACAGAGAGCTCAAAAAATAATAGAGAGGTTGTAGAATTCGGAGAGAGAATCATCAATTGGACAAACATTGGGCCAAGTCAAAGAAATCATCTAGACAGATATCATTGAAACCATTATTGAAATTTGGCCCTGTATCTAGATTATATTTGAACAAAAGGAATTGATTGAGAAATAAAATGATGTCATCACAACTATCAAGGAAGAGCTTGGAGATATGCCTGTTACAGCCAACAATATCATCAAGTTCTTAAACTCCAAGAACAGATATGAGCTAGATGACTTGGGACTGGATGATAGAACAGAGACCATTTTAGAAGTGAAGAAGTTTATTACTAAGAAGAATCTAATTGTTCAATTGGAAGATAAATGCCACATCTTAGAGATAGCAGTGAACAGGTTCTTTAGTAGGATTGAGATTTTAACACAGAAGGGTCTGCCTTCTCTGTTTGTAATTAATGATAATTTGATAACCCGCCAAGACTATGTGAAGAAGCTAAGTGAAATTTCCAGGGACACTGCCAAATTCTCCAATATCAAAGGCACCATGACAGGTAAATCGTTCTTAAAAGCATTGAGTAATGATATTTTCATCCAACATGACGTAAACCACATATTTGTGGTAAAACCTACTTTTGCCAGATATACTGAAGTGGATGAAATTTACAGAAATGTAATCAAGTTAACTATCCTAGATGAATATCGATGGGATAAGTTGTGTGAACTTCAGGAGTAAAGAGTAAATGAGAAAGGTTAGCTACAACCAGCACATCAGCGAGTACAACATCCAACGCAGCCCACAAATGGGTCTACTCAGCAACGGTTTCCTCTAAAACAGTGCCAGCATTCCAGATCACCTCCACCGAGCCTATTTTTTGTCATAGTTAGAGTTTATTATTCAAATTTTGGCTAATAATACACCGTCTATGTAGACATCATTGATTGTAATCAATTTTGTAATATTTAGTATAATTTCTTCTCTGTTCGAAGTATTCTAGGTTGATTTCTGAATATATTTTTCATATTGAGAATTGTAACTTTCCATATTTTGCTGGAGCATCAATAATACAAGGACTTATTACAGGATTCATGTGGTGTATTCATTGGTGAAATGCTTCTACTGTAACTGTGTTATTTCATTGTTTTTCCTTTTCTTTGTGTATCAGAAAATCTTAATTGTAAAACAGAAAGTGTGATGAATAGGACATGTTAATTGGAACACCATATTTTGGCTGCTTTTACAATTTATATGTTTTCCACTGAAGTCATATTGAAGAATACTTAATTTATTTTCAATCTCTACTGAAATTCACTTTTCTTTCATCTCCATAATCCATTTAAAAATATAAAAAGATCTAGTTAATGCAACCTAACTTGCCATGTTTTAACTCTTTTAAGTATTGATGTAGTATCCGGTTTTATATTTTTTACTCCATTTCCCAATGGGAATATAGAAATTTAATCAACCAAATCAATCAAAATCTAACAAACAACCAAGTACAGTCATAACTAGCCTAATATCCACTAAAAAAAAAGTTAAATTATACAAAGATATCCCTCTCTGAAGTTGGCAGGGCTAGATCCGAGCTTCCAAAATGGTATTGATGTTGTCCTCTATGTTTATTCTCCCAATATTTTAAATTACAGAATGATAACATAATGTAATATTCCAAAATGGAAATAGCATAAATACAAGACATAATAATATAAAACACAACAATTCTGAACATGTCATAAGAGGGATCAATATGCAACCATAGTTTTATTAAGATATCAGCAACAATATACAAAAATATCTTAAGGGTCAAGCCACTCAATCAATAAGAACAATCCTCCAATGATCATATCAATAAGCACATGAGTTGTTGCTACTATATAGAATGTTAGAAAGTAGTGATAGCGTTGTCTATATCAGTGTAGTTGCTTTTTTAATCATACATAAATGTGATATGGCTAATAGACACAAAAGCAATGCCCAGAAAAGAAGATGTGGGCTCTAATACATGATTTCTATCCAACCTAGAAAATATTGCTAGAAATACCAACAAAAATATACAATGTGACAATAACCCTAGGGTTGATATGTCACTGCAACCTAGAACTGAATAGAATGAGGCTATGATAGATCTGAAATAATAATTTCATCCTCCAATGGTATTTCTCAATAGAATTTTGATCCCTCCATTCAGAAATAGACCCTCTTGATGAGCTCAATGAACCCTCCCAGCAACTGCCACTAAAAATAACGCAGATCTGGACTGAAACTGATCTGTGAGGGATGGTAGATGGTTGGCCTACTTCCAAAAATGGGTAAATATGCTCAGGAGCCCTCCTTGTTGATCCTCCAATGGATAGGCTACCTCTCCACTGAAAAACAAGCCCAGAATTGGCTCTATGTGATCCTCCTTTGCTGCACCCTGCAACACAACCCAGCTCTTAACAAAAACTGCATTGTAGTTGAAGGAGGTAGCTTGGCCAGAATGCTGGTATGAGGAAATTCAGCCCAATGAACCTCTCCTTCCTTAAGGATGAGGTAGGGATTCCTGATCAGGAACACCCTTGTGCTAAACAACACAACAAACCCCGCTAAACATCTAAAGGATGCAAAGTCTAAACAGTGCAATATCAAATAATAATATCAAACATGAATAAAAATGGCTGCCACCCCCTCCATATATAGTGTGTGAGCCTTCTCACATTGGGTCCCATCCATACTTGCCACTAACCTCATGCAAGTTTTCCTCCACTAAAACTGCGTTGTCTCATCATGAATGCCACTCCTCCATGACAGCGTTGTTAACTTGGTCAAAGTTGACCTATTCAACATGTATTCCCTCCAATTTACACCAAAATGTGCTTAATCAAGCTGCTTATTCTTCCTCCTTTCACATTAGGAGTGTTATTATTCCTTCTAAAGGGGTTTATGGGCCTCTCTATTGTTGGCTCGAGGGGTCCTGACCTAGGTTCGGAGCTCAAGGTTTGCCAAAAAACCCCTATAATACTGGCCCTTTCGACAATGACCTACTTGCATAGGTCAAAGTCTCACCCGAAGTAGTCTAGGTGGGTGCTGGAACCAGGTTTCCGTACCCTGAGAAAGGATAGGTAAGGCAAGCAGAGCTGTGTCTGACCCTGTGATACCCATATCACCTTGTTCTACGCAGGGCCAATTGGGTCTCTATTCGCATCCACGTGCGCTAGATCTATAATTATATGCTTTTATGACAGTAGAACGGCATTGCATAAACATAACAGAACAGATCTAGATACAAAAAACAAATTACACAGATCTTCGCAGCTTAAATACAAAAAATGCACAATGCAGTAATTACCAATTATTCACACAAGGAGCACTCACAGATTCAGTTCTCTATCAACCTTTCTTATTCATCAATTCATTAATTCCTTCTTACAATCCCCTTCCCAGCCTGCGCACACAGCAGCAGGGCCCGCACACAGCTGGACTTGGATCTCCGCGCACACAGCCAGCAGGAGTCCTTTCCCCAAAAACCCAAACAGATAACTTAAACCACAATTCGCATCAATAGCTCTTCATTTTTCTACCTTACAATACAAAATGTTCCTCTATTTATAATAATCTAGCCTAGACTTTCCTACGGTCCGCAAATTGTGGTTTTCAGGCCCCTGTTTTACCCTTTTACCCATTACAATGCTTTCGGGGCTTTGACCCACCCCAAAACCCCTGCGCTAAACTAAATCTAATCAAAAGTATTCAAAATGGACCAGTTTCGCAGCTTGTAGGAGACCTTGTTCCAAAAGTCCCCCAACACAATCTTGTGACTTGTCCCGAGTCACTGTGGCCGCCATTTAGTCATTTAGCCCTGTATGGCTTGGTCGACTACCATTGACAAAGCCAGGTATGATGTCACCACAGAGGGTAGCTAGTTGGACTGCTCCGCCATCCATGATCTCCTTAACTGTGTAGGGGCCAAGGCAGTGTTGCCAAAATTTCCCTGGGTGCTTCACAAATTTGCTATCGTATAATAGGACAAGATTGCCTGCAATGAATGCCTTTTGGTGAATATGTCGATCATGCCAGGATTTATCACGGGCCTTCTGAACCTGTTGATGAAAATTAGCAATAAATCGATCTTCCTCCAAAGCCAAAATCTACGCAAGGTGCTCCTCTATGATATCGGGTTCAGCCATATTTGTAAATGTTGTGATACGTAGGCTAGGAAAAATGTATTCTATGAGCATAATGGCCTCCTTGCCATAGACCATTCGAAAGGGGGTCCTGCCTGTCAACTTCTTGCAGGTCGTTCAGTAGGCCCACAGAATAGAGGGGATGTGAAAATCCTAGTCACTACGATCGGAATTGCAAACCTTAGTTAATGCTTGTTCCAAAATTTTGTTAAAAGATTCAACCACCCCCTTTTCCTGGGGATGGTATGGTGTACTCTTCGCATGGTGGATCCAGAATTCCTCATTCAGGGCTTGAATCATTTGGTTGACGAAGTGCGTACCCCTGTCACTCATTAGGATCTTTGGGCAGCCAAACCTGGTCAAAATCTGCTCAAAGATAAAGTGTGCAGTCGTATCTGCAATACAATCCTTCACCTCTTGTGCCTCAGCCCATCGAGTGACGTAGTCAGTGGCGGTAATAATGTAGCGCGCACCTGTTTTCTTGCCTGGCGGATTAATGAGACCTATAAAATCAATGGCCCATTTTTCAAAAGCCTATAAATCCACTTGAGGCTATAATGGCATCTCATCTCGGCACGAGGGTTATCCTGTTCGCTGGCATGTGTCGCATGATTTACAATAGGTGTAAGAATCCTGATGTAGAAATTTGTTGAATAATGATTAATTATCCACCGAGACTATCCTGATCACATACAATTCGAATTTATATGCAACACATAATCTCTTCCACTCAAATCATCACACATGCGGAAATAAAATCAAGCGATAACACATCAAATCATCATACACATTAACACAGTATGTATGGGAAAAGCTTATAGCTGAAAACCCCACAGCTATTGTGTATATTATAATGGAGAAATCATGTAACAAACTTAGTACAATACTCCTCACAAGTACTCAGTACTTTCTCATGAAGTTACACACAAACTAGCTCAGTTTTGAACAGGTTACTGGTTCAAAACTCACCGCCAATTACCTTGCCTCTATTGCGCAATCCAGGCCTGTCTATATAGAGATCCAAGGTTCGAATCTCCTTGGCTTGACAGCGCAATCATCATGGGAAATTCCTCCAAGTGTGGTGCAAATCTCATGCACAACTGATGTCGCCACTGATAGCTAACTCCACCCTTTCATCTCCCTCTTTCACTGGTCTCCACTGAACTGATCATGCACTGTAGTGAACTGATGTGTTCTTGAGTTGAATAATGAGTTACTAATTAATGAATTAAATAATATTTAATTCACTCCACTCATAACTAGTTGATTAGCTAGTTAAACCAATCTCAACCAGTTCAACTAAATTAAACCGAACACAACTCCACTAGCTGTCTCATTAACTCCACCAAACTTCTGCCACTGAAGTCCTAACTGAAGTCAACCATGCATGATGCCATCAAACCCTTGGGAATATCGTAATTCCTCTGTCAGATGCATGAGCCACTTCCAAGGCTCGAACTGAAGTGCTCCAAGAGAGTAAACTGCTGTTTAGAGTCCAAATATTATTAAGGGTAAATAATATTTGACTTCCCTATTTTTAGGAGAGGCAGTCTAAAAATAGTTCGACCTCTTCGACCTATAGGTCAAAAAAATAGAGTCCCATCTATTTTTACCAACATGACCAATGCTCCAAGAATCTCATACTGGAATCCCCGAACCATGCTCCATATGTCTAAAAATAGACATAGTCTAAAAATAGACTTTGCGCCAGAATTTGCCTGCGGGCCCACTTAGTGAAGGCGACTTCATTTCACTAAGCTCCATCATCTTGCTGCATTTTCAACACTCCCTCTCGGCAAGATATGGATTATCTGCAACCCCTATCCTGCCTCTGTGGAATTCGAACTTGCTCCTGGTGAGCGCCTTCGTCAGGATGTCGGCATCCTGATCCTCCGTGGGAACATATGAAAGCATCATGATTCTCCGCTGAACACAATCTCTGATATGATGATACCTAATGTCGATATGTTTGGACCTATCATGAAATACTGGATTAGCCGAGAGTTTAATGCAACTCTGGTTATCATAGTAGATCACTGTAGGCTCCAAATGCAACCTGAACAATCCTGCGAGGATCTTCCTCATCCAAATAGCCTCGCATGCAGCCAAGCTAGCTGCCATGTACTCGGCCTCTGCTGAACTGAGTGCCACGGATCTCTGCTTCCTGCTGTACCAGGAAACTGCTGTCGACCCAATGCTGAAAACTCCTCCAGATGTGCTCTTCCGGTCCGTTGGACTCCCTGCCCAATCTGCATCAGTGAAGCCAGAAAGCTTCGCTCCATCCTCCTGTCTGTACCATAGACCATATCCCGATGTGCCTCTGATATAGCGCAATACATGCTTACCTGCCTTCCAAAAGAGCTTGGTAGGCTTAACCATAGCTTGCGAAAGCTGGTTAACTGCATAGCATATATCGGGTCGTGTATTGACCAGATACATAAGCGACCCCACCAACTGTCGATAGACAGTGGCATCCACTACCTCCGCTGAAGTAGCATCCTCCTTCCTCCAACCACCGGGAAGAGGAGTGTCAACAGGCTTGCAGCCTTGCATGTTGAACCTCTCCAGAATCTCCTGAGCATACTTGCCCTGAGAAACAAACAGTCCTCCGCTGCGCTTCCAAATCTCCAATCCCAGGAAATAATGAAGGATGCCCAAGTCCTTCATCTCAAACTCTCGTGCAAGATCCTCCTTGCATGAAAGTATCAACCGCTCATCACCGGTCAAAATCAGATCATCTACATACAGTACGATGATCAACAGCTTCCCCTCCACCACTATCTGGTACAGGTTAGGATCCGCCTCACTCTTGGAGAATCCAAGCCCGGTGAAGTAGCTGTCTATGCGAGTGTACCAAGCACGAGGTGCTTGCTTCAGCCCGTACAGTGCTCTCTTGATTCGGCACACATGCGACTCACTGCTGAAGATCTCAAAACCTTCAGGCTGCTCTAAGTACACCTCTTCCTCAATAACTCCATTGAGGAACGCAGTCTTCACATCCATCTGATGAATGTGCCACCCCATCTGCGCTGAGAGAGCAAGGATCGTCCGTGTGGAAGAGTACCTTGCGACAGGTGCAAAAGTCTCCTCATAGTCAATCCCCTCGATCTGTGAGAAGCCACGGGCGACAAATCTCGCCTTGTACTTCTCCACCCTCCCGTCAGCCGCCTGCTTCACCTTGTAGATCCATCGCGAACCTACAACTGATTTCCCAACCGGTCTTGGGACAATCTCCCATGCACTGTTCCTGATGATCGAATCATAATCTTCGATCATGGCATCAACCCATGCGGGTTCCTCCACAGCTTCCTCAAAAGAGGATGGCTCTGTCACAACACATTGACTCATAAGAGCCATGTATCCAGTGTACCGATCCGGTGACTGTCTCTGTCTGCGCTGTGCTGTAGGTGGTCCTACAACCTTCTGTGCATCCCGAGCCAGTCGCTCAGCTTCTGTAGTGCGCATGCGCCCTCTGATGGTTGGCGCTGCCTGGGTGGTTTCTTCCACCTCCTGAACCTCCTCTTGTGGCTGATCCACATCCGGAAGCTCCTCCTTAGGAACTAACAGCTCCTCATCTGCATGCAAGTGTAGCTCCCTCTCAAGCGAACACTGCATGGCTTTCTCCTCTTGAAATTTTATATCCCGTCGCACAACAGTCTTGCGACTGTCTGGCACATACACCCGATAGTTGTGAGGTGTATCAGTGTACCCCACAAATATTCCAACTTCAGCAGTTGGATCCAGCTTCCTTCTCGCATCCTTCGTCACATGCATGTAGACAGGAGAACCAAAGATCCACAAATGGGAAATATCGGGCCTCTTGCCAGAATAAGCCTCCTCCGGTGTACTCATGCCAAGAACCTTGTGAGGACAACGGTTCTGCACATACACTGCTGTATTGCATGCCTCAGCCCACAAGTGAAGGGGTAGGCCCTGATCATGCAACATCGCCCGTGCGGCACCCACGATCGTTCTGTTCTTCCGCTCAGCCACCCCGTTCTGCTGTGGGTTATGGGGTGCGATGAGCTCTCTCCGAATCCCTTCTGCGCTGCAGAACTCCTTGAATTCAGCCGAGATGAATTCACCACCATTATCCCTCCTTAGAGAAATCACCTTCTTCCCCGACTCCTTCTCGACCAGTGCTTTAAACTCACAGAACTTCGCGAATGTATCGCTCTTCTTCTGCATGAAGAAGATCCAGCATTTTCGAGAGAAATCATCAACAAAGATCACATAATACTTGTGCTTTGCTGTCGAAGCAACTGAGAAAGGACCACACACGTCTGTGTGAACTCTCTCAAGGATCGTTGTGGCGCGACTATCCTTCTCGTGAAAGGTGGCTTTCACATACTTCCCTAAAGTACACCCCTTGCACTGATCTGACTGCGCAAGAGTGCCCTTAGGAAGCCCAGTAGAAATCTGCTGCAGAATCTTCAAAGATCCATGGTGAAGGTGGCCCAATCTCCTGTGCCACAGTTCGCCCTCATCATCCCGGCTCACCACTTCTCCCGCCTTGCATGCCATAGTTGCGCAGCCATCTACCTGCAACTGATAAAGGTTCTTGGTTCGAACCCCTATCTTCCGGGTCTCTCCAGTAGTCTTATTGCGCAGGAATGCTTTTCCTTCGCTGAAGACCACATCATACCCCTTATCCTCCAACATCGCCACAGAGATCAAGTTCTTCTTCAATCCGGGTACATGCATGACATCCTTTAAGACAAAGGGTTTACCAGACTCCCTCTGAAAGGATACGGTACCGATACCAGTCGCACTGTATCTACCGTCATCGCCCATCTCGATGTGCATACCCAAATCCTTGTCCTCCAGATCTGAGAACAACTCCCGATCTCCCGTCATATGAAATGACGCACCGTTGTCCAAGAACCACACCGATCCCATCACACTTGAAACCAAGCATGCGATCAGTGAAAAGTCAAGCTCGAACTGTGAAGCCAAAGCCTCTCCATCTGCAGATCTTCCCGCTTGCTTGTTCTTCTTCTTCTTTGGACAATTGGTAGCATAATGTCCGTGATCATGGTAGTGAAAACACTTCACTTTCGCCATATCCTACTTCTTGCCCTTTGCACCAGAATGAGAGGTTTTCTTACCCTTCCCCTTGTTTGCTTTGGCAACCAAAGCACAGTTTTCTTCATCAGCTCCCTTTGATGAAGATCCATCTCGAGTAGTCCTCCTTATCTCCTCCTGCATGAGATCCGCCCAAAGGCGCTCCCATCCCGGCAGCTTCTCCCGACCATTGACACTATCTTGGTATGAGTGCCAAGACTTCGGAAGACCAAGGAGAGCCAGGTTGACCATGTCCTCGTCTTCGACAGTCACCCCCACACTTCCCAGCTCATCTCTGCATTGAGTGAACTTCGTGAGGTATTTGGCGATACTGTCGCCCTTCTCCATCTTGATGTTCCTGAGCTTATCTTTGAGCGCCAGCTTCCTTTGGTCGCTCTTACTCTGGAATAGATCCGTTAAAGCTTTCCACATTAAATATGGAGAAGCCTTTCCATGCAGGCTGGATACAATATGATCCTTGACGCCCTCCAACAGGATCCTTCGACACTTCGCCATCTTCTTTTGCCATGCTTCGACTTCAGCAGGGTCAGTGGGCTTTTGGACATCCGTATCTACGAACTCCTTCAGACCATTATCTTCTAATACTGCCTCCATGCGATCCTTCCATGCAACATAATTCGAACTGCCTTCAAGAGCATATTCGAGTCGCAAACCGTTGAAAGACATTTTCAACTCTGGCACCAAGAAAACAAAACTGCTGCAAAATTCGAATTCCACTTCAAAGCTCAACCGCTCTAGATCTGTGAGAACAAATTATTTCTAGCACAGAGATCGACTGCAGGGGCATTTACTGGATGTATCACCTTTCAAAGAAAGGATGGATCCAGAGGCTACCTGGCCCGCATGTAGACTCTGTCTACCGAAATAAGTTTGTAATCACTGTGATGATCAATCTCTGCTTCAATAGCTTCGATACCATGTAGAAATTTGTTGAATAATGATTAATTATCCACCGAGACTATCCTGATCACATATCAATTCGAATTCATATGCAACACATAATCTCTTCCACTCAAATCATCAAACATGCGGAAATAAAACAAGCGATAACACATCAAATCATCATACACATTAACACAGTATGTATGGGAAAGCTTATAGCTGAAAACCCCGCAGCTATTGTGTATATTATAATGGAGAAATCATGTAACAAACTCAGTACAATACTCCTCACAAGTACTCAGTACTTTCTCATAAAGTTACACACAAACTAGCTCGGTTTTGAACAGGTTACTGGTTCAAAACTCACCGCCAATTGCCTTGCCTCTATTGCGCAATCCAGGCCTGTCTATATAGAGATCCAAGGTTCGAATCTCCTTGGCTTGACAGTGCAATCATCATGGGCAATTCCTCCAAGTGTGGTGAAAATCTCATGCACAACTGATGTCGCCACTGATAGCTAACTCCACCCTTTCATCTACCTCTTTCACTAGTCTCCACTGAACTGTCCATGCACTGTAGTGAACTGATGTGTTATTGAGTTGAATAATGAGTTACTAATTAATGAATTAAATAATATTTAATTCACTCCACTCATAACTAGTTGATTAGCTAGTTAAAGTAATCTCAACTAGTTCAACTAAATTAAACCGAACACAACTCCACTAGCTGTCTCATTAACTCCACCAAACTTCTGCCACTGAAGTCCTAACTGAAGTCAACCATGCATGTGCTCACCAAACCCTTGGGAATAGCGTAATTCCTCTGTCAGATGCATGAGTCACTTCCAAGGCTCGAACTGAAGTGCTCCAAGAGAGTAAACTGAAGTTTATAGTCCAAATATTATTAAGGGTAAATAATATTTGACTTCCCTATTTTTAGGATAGGCAGTCTAAAAATAGACTTCGACCTATCGACCTATAGGTCACAAAAAAATAGATTCCCATCTATTTTTACCAACATGATCAATACTCCAAGAATAACATACTACAACCCCTGGACCATGCTCCATATGTCTAAAAATAGACTTTGCACCAGAATTTGCCTGCGGGCCCACTTAGTGAAGGCGACTTCATTTCACTAAGCTCCATCATCTTGTTGCATTTTCAACACCTAATGCAAGGTAGGCCACCATAACCCAGCCCTCAAAATATTTTGTGTCGTTGCTCGTCCTGCATAATGGCCTCCGGCGACACCTTCGTGTGCTTCTGCTAAAATAGCAGGCCGTTCATGTTCTAGAACATATCTTTGTAGTATTTCATCTGCGCCTAGCTTGTATAACTGACCAGCAATGATAGTAAAGTCTGATGCCTGAGTAACCAACTCCTTCTTCTGTTGCACCAAATATTCTGCAGGGGCCACGCCGGTAGTGAGGAACTCAATGATATCAGCAAAGTGTGTGTCAACCACCTTAATGGTGAACAGCTGCACATCTGGTAAGTCCTCCTCCAAGTTAGTAGGTTCGGCCCCTGTTTTGATGCGAGAGAGATGATTTGGTCCTACATTCAACCTTTCGGGCTTGACGATGATCTCAAAATCATATTCCCGGAATAGCAAACGCCAGCGACAAATCTTCCCCCCCAACACAAGCTTGTTGACCAGGTATTTCAAAGTCGAGTGATCTGTGAGCATTTTTAAGTGTCCACCTAGTAGATAGTGTCGATATTTATGTAACGTGTATACCATAGCTAATCCTTCGCACTCTGTGGTAGAGTAGTTCCGTTCTGCACCCGAGAGTTTCCAACTCACAAAGGCAACCGGGTGATCAATATCTCCTTCCCCAGTTTAAGTGAGGACAGTGCCCAAGGCGATGCCTGACGCATCCACATGTACATGAAATTCCTTCGACCAATCAGGAAATATTAGTATGGGTGCAGAGATCATCTTCTCCTTGAGCAGTTCAAAGCTCTTCTGACATTCATCATTCCAAAAAAAAAAAGACATATTTTTTGAGTAGTTTTTCCATGGGTGCTGTGATCAGAGCGTACCCCTGAATGAATTTCCTGTAATAGCCCATGCGTCTAATAAGAGAACACATTTTTTTTTCCGTTGTTGGGACTGCAAGATTTATAATTACGACTATCTTCACAGGATCAACCATCAACCCTTGCCGGCAGACTATGTGTCCGAGCAAGATTCCGAATGGTACACAGAAGATGCACTTCTTGATGTTCAAGGAAATATGGTGCCTCTGGCATGCATCCAACATTAATCGTAGGTTAGAGACATGCTCCTTTACCAGGCCAAGAACCGTCCAGTCATCAAAATAAACCTCTAGGAACTTATGAATAAACTCCTTGAATACAACGACTATGACCCTTGAGAAAATAGCAGGTGCGTTCTTGATACCAAAGGGCATGGTTGTATACTGAAAGGACCCCCATTCGGTCGTGAATGTAGTCTTACTGTGATCTTCAGGTGCAATTCAGATCTGGTGGTACCCTGAGAACCCATCGGTGAAGGAATAGGCCTCCTGTCCACCCATGCTATCAAGGATTTCGTCGGAGAAGGGCGTAGGGAAGGGGTCATGGATGCAGGCATCGTTTAACTTGCGTAGATCCATGCAAATGTGTATTTCCCCCTTTGTCTTCTTCTCCTGGATGACCATTGGACTTACCCAATCCGATTGTTCAACTGGTTCAATGATACCTATGGCAAGAATTTTGTACAGCTCTTCTTTGACCTTTTTCTTATATTTAGGATTCAGTCGATAAGGTCGTTGCTTGACGGGGCGCACCTCAGGTTTCAGAGTGATGTGCATAATACCGAGGTCCTCGGTGATTCCTTTGAGTTTAGAAAACTTTGTCGGAAATAAGTCCTGATACTCCGTAAGTAACTCTGAAATTTTTCCTATGGTTCCTTCATCCCAATAGTCCCCAATTTTAGCCAACTTAGGGTGTTCTTCTGTCCCAATATTAACTTCGCGCAGCTTGAGAGGCTGCGTTACATCAATATTCTACAGCGAGGGTCCAATAACGGTGCGTTCCCCTTCAAATTCCGAGACAGAAATGTTTTGAGGATTATTTTCTTCTTCGTGAATCGTCAAGCTCCGGCAGTTGACTATTTCTTGCATCTGCACTTCCCATGTTAGGACCGCTGGTGCAGCGTGGTGGTGGGAATTCTTGAATACAAACGCATTGATGTCCTGCAGAGCTTCGTCGAGCATCTCTATCCCTCCAATCAGTCTAAACGTTCCTATAAATTCCTCTTTTATTATTTCCCAGTGGCGGGTGCGCTGGTGTAACTCTGCATCTAAGTACCAAGCGGCAGGGATAGGGCCCAAGGCATGAACAAATAGATGGACCCATTCTTCTGTGGTTCAGTCGGCCCATTTGGTCATCCAAGCACGCAGATGTGCGGGGGGATCCACGGGTCTGAGGAATATCTTGGTGCGTACATCAGCTGAAGGGGCGAACCGCAGAATCATCCTATCCCGACACATTTCCCAGTCTGGGAATGCTTTCTTGTGGGTATCCCACCAATGCGCAAGTGTCCCACGCATAGCCAGATTAAGGGCCCAGAGTCGTCGTTCTCTTGGCACCCTAGTTTCCAATGTTCTTAGGAATTCCTAGACGCTACCAGACTCATCAAAGTTGGGTATATCTCTTACCTCTGAAGAAATGCAGTAGAGGGTCCGCGCGACCCAAGGGCATCGCAGCACTGAAACCTCGTGTAACCGGTTTTTCCAAATCTCTAGTTCCCCATCAGGGTCAGAAAAGCATTCACTGTCTTTCTCCCTATAGATTATTTCGCCTGCTGTGGGGTTAACCCTATCTTCATCCTGCATATTCAATCTGTAAATGTGATCTATTTCCTCCTCCTCATATGCTGGTTCTGTATACCGCACACCTTCGGCGGGATCTAGTGGTACTATTACGCGCTTACCGTTATTCTCAAACACCATGCTGCGCTTTTTGAGATTGATGACACCCCCCACGTCTATAGCCCAGTCCATTCCTAGGAGTGTCGGGTAAGCATCTGCATCTTCAACAATTTCTATTACTTCAAAGTCAGCTAGGACCTTTACCCCTACGATATCGACCATGAATTTTGGTAGCATACCCAAAGGAATGATTTTTTGTTGATTTTCCATTCGCAGCTGGATGGTGGACCATTCTAATTTAGGCTCTCCCATTCACTGCCATGTCTGCTTTGGTAATACGTTCACATCCGATTCAAGATCTAAGATAAATTGATCCATCTCATAGTCACCAATCTACACAGTCAACCGTATTTCTCTTCCAGTGCATTTTTTATATTTGTATAGTTTGTGTACATCCTTAGTCCCGAGAATCAGATTGGGTTGAGCTGCGCAGTTATTCATTAATGCTTGGAGGTTCTCTACAGCCTGCGGGTTTCGTGGTAGCTTCAGACATACCTGCAGGAAGGGCTCAACCCCTTCCCCTATCTTGAGGTGTGTCAGCAACTGTGCAGGGGCTGCTGGTGGTTCCTATTCTTTGAGGTTCACTCCTTCCCGAGAGGCAAGCTCCTCCTTGGCTCCCTGGGTGACCATCTCACTATGTTTCATGACTTTTACACTCGGATCTACATTCCTTAGCTCATTTTTAACTCTCTTCACATTCTGCATAGGGGTGGGTTGTTTTTCCTGCATTTTTTCCATTAGGATCGGGCAATCTTCAATCTCATGGTCCAAATGCCGGCAATATTTGCAGGATTTCCTGGTAGGATTTGGGCAGTCCCTTGCGAAGTGCCCTACCTCTCTGCAGTTATAACAGATCAACTGCCCATGGCCCCATCCTGCGCTTCCTCATCGACCTCCCTTTCCCCTTGCTGGGGAGCCACCAAAGTTTGCGAGAGATTGTGGCGACGCAGGGTCTGAGTGTACCTGATAGAGGTTTCCTCAATCTAAAATCAAGTCATACGTGTGACAGCTCTGCTCATCGTGTCCTACCAACTGGCAAAACCTGCACCATTGTTGCTTCGGTTCGGCCATACTTATCTAAGGGCACTGGGCCGTATCATGTAGTCCCACTACCTGGAAATCATTGCACCATAGCGCAGATCCGCTGGAGCTGGGGCGTAGCAGACTAGGTCCTCCTCCCTACATATAATTCGTTAATAGAGGACATTGGTCCTTTGTATGGCCAGACACCCGACATCGTATGCACTAGAGGTCTGCGCTAGCTCCTCTTCCTCGTTCGGTCCATAAGCTCTGAATTTCCATGTTCACGGCTCCGAGCTGCTCTTGAATTTGTTGTACTCCCCCAACGTGTTGTCCTTGGGCGCGGCTTCAAGTTTCATGGAAAATTCCAATGATTTTTCCTGCGACTCGAAGGTCTGGTGGCCCATTGGTATACGTAAGTAAGGTAATAACATAGCGATGAACCATTACTTGTGTTGTCTGTCATCATACTTGAACCCTCCTTCCTTGATTTCTCTCTTCAGTCGCTGATCCGCTTCCCACACCGACTCAGACGCACCTTTCTTGAAGTCTTTTACCTCTGCTACCAACTGAGAGTAAGATTTTGGCTTCTGGAACTGTTGTTTTAGGGTGTCCTTAATATCTTTAAGAGAGGCGCTCCCATTTTGAGATATGTACCGCATATACCATTCCAAAGCTCTTTCTTCGAAGGCCAAGGAAAATTGTGCTCTCTTCACAGTATCGCTTACCACCCCCTGCATAGTCCATGTCGAGTCGGCCACGAACCAAAAACGATCCATGTCCTCATCGGTCACGCCTTTAAAGGTAGGTAATTCAAGTGTACTGCCATGTCTCCCTCTAGCGATTTTTCAGTTGAGGGCTTGTTCTCTCGTGAGTCTGACGTTGGGGTAGCTGGCGGACCTTGCGTAGTTTCTCTTTTCAGCGGGCTACGGGCAGAGTGATCCTTTTCTTGATTGGTTCAATAGTACTTACCGCTCCATGTTTTACTTTCATCCAGAGTAGCGCTCATTCACTTCCGTGTTAGATATTTAGTATTCGCTTGTTAGTACCTGATCACTTCCTCAAAATTCTCCAGGTCCCGGTAACGAAACCATTTTTTGGCTCGAGGGCTCCTAACCTAGGTTCGAAGCTCAAGGTTTGCCAACAAACCCCTATAATACTGGCCCTTTCGGCAATGACCTACTTGCGTAGGTCAAAGTCTCACCCGAAGTAGTATGGGTGGGTGTTGGAACCAGGTTTCCACACCCTGAGAAAGGATAGGTAAGGCAAGCAGAGCTGCGTTTGGCCCTGTGATACCCAGATCACCTTGTTCTACGCAGGGCCAAGTGGGTCTCTATTCGCATCCACGTGCACTAGATCTATAATTATATTCTTTTATGACAGTAGCACAACATTGCATAAATAGAACAGAACATATCTAGATACAGAAAACACAATTACACAGATCTTCACAGCTTAAATACAGAAAACGCACAGTGCAGTAATTACCAATGATTCACACAAGGAGTACTCATAGATTCAGTTCTCTATCAACCTTTCTTATTCACCAGTTCATCAATTCCTTCTTACAATTCCCTTCCCATCCTGCGCACACAGCAGCAGGGTTCGCACACAGCTGGACTTCGATCTCCGCGCACACAGCCAGCAGGAGTCCTTTCCCCAAAAACCCAAACCGATAACTTAAACCACAATTCGCATAAATAGCTCTTCATTTTTCTACCTTACAATACAAAATGTTCCTCTATTTATAATAATCTAGCCTAGACTTTCCTATGGTCCGCAAATCATGGTTTTCAGACCCATGGTTTACCCTTTTACCCATTACAATGCTTTCGGGGCTTTGACCCACCCCAAAACCCCTGCACTAGACTAAATCTAATCAAAAGTATTCAAAGTGGACCAGTTTCGCAACTTGTAGGAGACCCTGTTCTAACACCTACCCACTTATTCACCTACCTAGTGATAAAACAAACTATAATATTCCATTCAGATGAAGACTAAATTTTTGGAATATTACAGTCCTCCCCTCCAAAATGTTGCTTGTCCTCAAGAAACTGTAAAGGTGGAGAAAAATTCCTCCCCTCCTCCTCTTGTGGCCCCCTCATCAATAGTCCCCACCACTGCTCAAAATAATCTGCAATAAATATGCCTTCCAATGGTTCTTCCCAAGTGTGCAACCCCACATGGCTCACATCATGAGAAAGTGGAAGGTGTAAGTGGAAACCTTATTGATGTCCAATGGCTTCCTCGAGGTAGGAGTGATGAATAACATAGGGGATCTCATTCCCAATGAGACACTCCCATACCCATGCTATCATCCAAGTGAAATGATACATTCTAGGTAGCTCATCGAAGAAATCCTCAACCCCCGGTTTATGCAATGTATTGGGGCTGCATGGAGAGATTATATTTTTCCACCCAAGTTGTTTCTCTCTCCATTTATGGTATGTATGGGGTTGCTGCTGATCTTGGGCTAAAATATTATGGCCTCCAAGAATGGCCCAAGTCACCCCACCAAGAAAAACATCCATGAAGTGCCTCTCCCAAGAACTCAAGTTCTCCAAATGGCTCTTCCCACATGAAGACAAGAGATGTAGTGTGGAAATCATGGTTTTCCCATTGTTTCTCCTAAAACATGCAACATATGAAGTAGGGAGAATCATACTCCCAATGGGCTCCTCCAACTCTTGTGCCATCCTCCCAACAAATATTCTCATAAAAATAAGAGCATCATCAACATATGGAAGCAAAAGCAAATAGAAACAAGTTTCCATATGACAACCAGGAGGTGGATCATAGTTCCACAAGTGGAACGAACGCAATGCATCCCCTGCCTGCCTCAAAAAAAAGTATAACAAGTGTCCTTTTAGCCACTTGTTTTATGCCACAATCATCCTACAAGATAGGATCATAAAAGTAAAATGTGGTGCCAATGGTGCACACCAAGAATCATGTGGCATATCCCACAACCCACCAATAGAATGGCCAACATCAATGCTGAAAATGGCCTCAAGTACATCATAATACAATATACAAGAAGGAAAGATCCTCCTTGGTACAATATGTTGCTCACAAAAATTAAAGGAATACAAATCATAATGCATAAGTGTGCATCCTCTACTATGTACCTTGGTCATTGAGCTGAAATGGCTCAACTTAGAGTTCTCCCTCACTCTCAATGAGTAGGGAAGTGGTTGTGACAACCTCTCCATCATCATTTGAGTTATGCATCTCTCCGTATGCTGATATACATCTTGATGGATGCCCTCCCAAGTGAACTCCTCCATCAAAGAATGGAATGCATCAAAGTGCATGGAAAGAAAGTCCACATGTGCTGCATGTAACAGTTTCTCCTTGAGCTCAGAAGCTCTAATCAAGAATACTCTGCCATAAGAATATATGACCTCATCATCCACCATGTATCTATCATCTCCCTTCGGGTAATCAAGAATCATGCAAGCACCAAGATCCTTGGAGTACTCTACCAAAATTTGACACCTCCAATATGGATCAACCCTCCTAAGAGACAGCGTTGTAGATCTGAAATGTGAAGTTCCCCACATGTTGTTGTACTTTCCTTTGACATCCCTCATGCTAAAGTCATCCTCTAAAGTGTTTCCATGCCCATCATGCAGCTGCTCATGCTCAAGTAGAAGTGGTGGCATTTGGAAGTTGGCCTTCCATGAGAAGCTACCATCCAAAAAGAACCTCCTGATATTTTCTAATCTAAGCATGAGTGGCATCCATATACTCCAATGTATGGAGGATTCCTTCCTCAAAGGAAGTACCATATGTTTCTCCAAATCCATGGAGCAGCTCCCTTGCACTATGGTGGTGCCATCCTCCATCACTGCAACAACTTCTGTCAGTTCAGAATATGTAGTGAGAGTGGGTAATGCTGAAAATAGGAGAATGCATCCCTCCTCCTTGAGTCTACCCTAGACTCTCTGCATTGTACTAGACCCCTCCAAAGTATCCACCTCTCTAGGATATAAGAGTGGTGAACCAAATGGTAATATGTCCCACACCAACTCCAGATCTGGTGGCCTCCCAAGTGGAATTTCCCCATGTAGTGAGACATCAAGATCTAAAGCAGACTGTATATATGAGTGGATTGGTTTGTCCCTCCTTTCACTGCACAATAAAATTTCTTTCTTCTGTGCAGAAACCTCCTGAAACAGATAAGGGTGAATGCTCATCATCCCTTGATGTTGATCCTTCTTCTCTTCTTCTCCTCCCATCTCACAGTCCACAAAAACTGTTACATGTTGCTCCGAAATTGTGCTTTGGTTCCCACATGTTGGATCATTTGGAAATCCTTGCAAAGACACAAGGGATCCTCTAATGGAAGAAATGGCTCCCTTTCCACCTCCATGTGGTGATGGATCTTCTCCTGATGGTACAGCGATGTTAGCTCTTCTCTACTCATCCTCTTCATCAATATTTGAGAATACCTCATCATCAATGACAGACCCTTGATCTTGGTCTTCCCTTGAAGGTGGAATCTCCATGTCTTCATCTATAGAAGAGGGCTCTTCAAGAAGTGGGGATATTGCCCTTGGCAAGGTATTATGCATGTTTTTATCCCCTTCAAAATAAATATGGAATGGAGTTGGTAAAATAGATCTCTCCAACTCATGCAAAGGTTTTGAGTTTTTTGGTTCAACAAAAGATGTTTCACAATGTCTAATATCAAATATTTTCATTAATTTCTTAGTGAACCCTACACAATTATTTAGACTTACATGATGAAATGAATCAGAACTAATAAACCACCCATCATGGGCCATACCTTTGAGGTGCAACACTGCTACTCTACTGGCCTCCTTTTCTGAGATTTGGTGTAGCTAAAAATAGGAATCTAGCTCCTTCACCCAAGCCTTGGCTGTGCACTTTGCTGATCCATCAAAGTTAAATAGAAAGATTCTACCTCTATTTCTTCTATTATGGTTGCTGGATATTTTTTCTTCCTTGAGTTGGAAAAACCCTTGGAAGTCCAAGTGCTCTTTGAATCTCCATGATTGAGACTCATACTTCTGAATATAGTCACTCAAGGTCTCCTCCCTTGGTGCATCTTATTCCTCCATCCTCCTTGTAGTGAATGTGGGAAATAAACTGCGCTATGGATCTGCATGTGTGGCTGAATTTTCACACCCATCATGTGAATATATAGGGCTTGATTCTCTTTCAAACCCTCCTGGAAATTTTCTACACCTCTCCCCTTTCATCCCCTTGATATCTTCCTTGATATTTTTCATTGTTTGGAAAAGAAGCTGGGAGATCCTCTCTTCCTTTGTTTCTCCAAATAATGGAGTATTGCCTTTGTTTCTTCTGTATGACTTCTCTTTTCTGTGAGAAGCTTCTCCTCCTAATGGCATAATGTCTTGAATGCATAGGCTGAGCCAAGATTATGCTTTGATACCACTGTAATATTCCAAAATGGAAATAGCGGCAATACAAGACATAATAATGTAAAACACAGAAATTCTGAACATGTCATAAGAGGGATCAATATGCAGCCATCATTTTATTAAGATATCAGCAACAATATACAAAAAGGTCTTGAGGGTCAAGCCACTCAAGCAATAAGAACAATCCTCCAATGATCATATCAATAAGCACATGAGTTGCTGCTACTGTATAGAATGCCAGAAAGCAGTGACAGCATTGTGTATATCAGTGTAGCTACTATTGTAATCATACATAAATGTGATATGGCTGATATATATAAAATTAATGCCCAGAAAATAAGACATAGGCTCTAATACATGATTTCTAGCCAACCCAGAAAAGATTGCTAGAAATACCAACAAAAATATACAATGTGACAATAACCCTAGGGTTGATATGTCACTGCAACCTAGAACTGAATAGAATGAGGCTATGACAGATCTAAAATGATAATGTCCTCCTCCAATGGTATTTCTCAATAGAAGGTTGATCCCTCCATTCATAAATAAACCCTCCTGATGAGCTCAATGAACCCTCCTAGCAACTGTCGCTGAAAATAACATAGATCTGGACTGAAACTGTGTTGTGACGGATGGTAGATAGTTGGCCTGCTGCCAAAAATGTGGAAATATGCTCAGGAGCCCCCCTTCTTGATCCTCCAATGGATAGGCTACCTCTCCACTGAAAAAAAATCCCAGAATTGGCTCTATTTGATCCTCCTTTGCTGCACCTTGCAACACAACCCAGCTCTAAACAAAAACTGCATTGTAGCTAAAGGAGGTAGCTTGGCTAGAATTCCAGAATGAGGAAATGCATCCCAATGAACCTCTCCTTCCTTGAGGATGAGGTAGGGATTCCCAATCAGGAACACCCTTGTGCTAAACAGCACAGTAAACCTCGCTAAACGGCTAAAGAATGCAAAGTGTAAACATACCAATATCAAATAATAATCTCAAACATGAATAAAAATGGCTACCATCCCCTCCATATATAGTGTGTGAGCCTTCTCACATTGGGTCCCATCCATAGTTGCCACTAAGCTCATGCAATTTTTCCTCCACTAAAACTGCGTTGTCTCATCATGAATGCCACTCCTCCATGAGAGCGTTATTGACTTGGTCAAAGTTGACCTATTCAACATGTATTCCCTCCAATTCACACCCAAAGGTGCTTAATCCAGTTGCTTATTCTTCCTCCTTTCACATTAGGAGTGTTATTATTTCTTCTAAAGGGGTTTATGGGCCTCCCTACCCACTTATTCACCTGCCTAGTGATAAAACAAACTATAATATTCCATTTAGATGAAGGCTAAATTTTTGGAATATTACACATAGTGGCGACCATATTGGGGAAAAATTGAAATAATTGTAATTTATTTCGAATTCATAACCCTAGTTAAAACGTTGTATGATAGGAATACTTCAAGAAGATTGGTTTCCTTTTAATTTTTTTTAAATAATAAGTGTGTGTGTGCCTTAGATCATAACTTTGGCTCCTAAAAGGGCCTACACTGATATCATCCTGATCCAAAGCCTGCTGTAATTTTAGATGACTTTGAGAAGATACTGAGAAGAAAGAGTATAGCAGAGAGCCAATGAAGTAGCAGTCCTCCCCATAAAGCAGATTCACTCCCAAAAGACTTTGTAATTCTGCAAGAAATTGAGTTTGAATTACCTTTTGAACAAAGTTTATTTATAACTAATTCAACCAATTGGGTAGATCAAATAATAGTAGACCAAGCTACATTAAGAAGACATTCATCTAAAGCGCAGTCTGCTCCCTCTAATATAGATCTTCAAATTATCCAAGATTTTGACAAATTACAGGGTTTAGTCTCAGGTTTATGTCCAAAAATATGTAAAACTCTCTACTCTGACTTCTTAGGGTCCTGTAATCTATAGAATCTCAAGGTGACTAATTATTTCTATTTAGATCGTTTATATTGAAAATAATATTCCATGGTTATCATTTATTTCCAAGAAGGTACTACAGGTTCTGACTCTACCAAAATGGCAAAGGGTGCTTATTCGAAGGTTTTGGAAACCCCATTATAAGATAAAGGTTCTCAATGGAATTGCTTTAAAAACCTTTAGAAATTATCCTAAAAACCTCACCAGCGATCCCATCTACCATATAAGCAAATCCACAGTTTAACCCTCCAAAACCCACATATATAAAGTTTTGGGAATTTATATTAAGCCCCGACACCTCCATTTCAGCTCCGCCCCCTATTGAGATTCAACAAGATGATGATCCTAGTGAAAATTAAGCACCTACACTAGGTGGGGCCCGCAGGCTATTTTTAGGTGATATGTCTATTTTTAGAATTTGGATCAAAGTCAATTTTTAGCAGTAATCTATTTATAGATGGTTGAGAAAATTATATGTATGGGTGGGCGTCTATTTTTGGAATGCACATGCGAAGTTGTTTCGTGGAATGCATGTCGATTATTGTTATCTCTTAACAATAATTAGACAATAAATCATAATCTATTCTCTTGAAACACTTGATTTCAGTTAACTGATGTGGTAAACCAGTTAACTAAAGGAATTTCGAGTTCAAAGGTTGGTTGGTGGGACATGCTAGTGGACTTCATTGTAACTGAGTGAGACAAAGTTGTAACAGAGTTGGATGTGTAGTTATGTGAGTTGTAAAGTAGTATAACTCAGTTAAGTGATTTAAACTCAGTTGTGCTAGTTGTAACTAGTTGTAACTAAAGATACACTAGTGAGAGATCAGTGAATTAAATATTAAAATTAATTCACATGGAGTGATCTCACATTCAACTGAAGTTTTACTATTGTTAACTACATGCATGTCAGATCCAGTGGAGACCCAGTTGAGAGATAGGTGAAAAGGACAGTTTGACTATCAGTTGTGACTATAGTGGGTGCACACTTGCAACCAAACACACATTGGATATTCCAATGAGGATTTCACAGTAAAGGCAAGGCAAGATCTAATTCATTCAGAGATTGTGATTAGCATGGATTGCGCAATGGAGGCAGGCTGTCAGGAGGCAGTAAATTGGTGCATGTTTATGCCAATTTTTGTATGACAGTCTGAGACAATTGTATATTGTACTGAGAGCTCTTGGATTAGAGTTTTGTATGAGATTGTTTCATTATCCATGATATATACATAATATATGATAGTGGGGTTTTTAGCTTTATGCTTTCCCGATAAAAACATCTGTGTTATATGTGATTGATCTTTCTTCATGTGTTTTCAATTGGCGATTAAATTTTCACAAGGATTTAAGCAAAAGGATTATGTATTTAACAGTGGCATATAATTGTTAGATCGAGAGAATCCAGAAATATATAATTGTATTACAATTTCTACATGGTATCAGAGCAAATAATATTGTAATATTTAAGCTTTAGTTGAGTTTTTTGGTGTAAAAAATTTGAATTTGCTACAAAAATTTCTTGGTGCAACATTTGAGTAAACATCGAAATGGCTTTCAATGGTTTGCGGTTAGAGTATGCACTCGATGGAAGCTGGAACTACATTGCATGAAAGGATAGGATGGAGGTAGTGCTTGAAGATAATGGCTTGAAGGAATTCATCGACAATGATGTTCCTAAGCCCACTTTGACGTATGTTGCATTACTTGACGCCTGGAAAAAGAAAGTAGCGAGGACAAGAAGGATTATGTTGGAAGGTGTGAGAGACCACATTGTCTCAAGCCTTCATGGGAAAACCACTCCATTTGCAATGTGGAAGGCTTTTACAGATCTTTTCCAAAGCAGCAGCGACCATAGGAAATTGGCGCTGAAGGATAAACTCAGAAAGATCAAAATGGAAAAGGGCGACAATATTTCTAAGTATCTCACAAAGTTTTTCCAATGTCGAGATGAACTGGGGAGTGTGGGAATCACGGTTACTGATGATGATTTGGTGAGTTTGGCTCTTGGTACTTCCTAAGAGTTGGCATAGTTATCAAGACTTTATTAATGGACGGGAAAAACTTTCAAATTGGGAACGACTATGGTCGGATCTAGTGTAGGAGCAGTTAAGGCGGAACACCAGAGATGGCTCTTCATCAAAGCATGATGATGAAGAGGATTGTGCTTTGGCTGCCAAAGAAAGGAAAGGGAAGGGGAAGAAATCCCATTCAAAATCCAAGGCTAAAGGAAAGAAGTTGGATTTGTCCAAGGTGAAGTGTTTTCACTGTCACAAACAAGGGCATCTCGCCACTAACTACCCACAGAAAAAGAAGAACAAGAAGGCTACTGGAGCTGCAGCTGGTGAGGCCCTTGCCTCACAATTTGAACTTGATTTATCTTTGATCTCTTGCTTGGTTTCAAGCACAATGGGATCGGTGTGGTATCTTGATAGTGGTATGGGCGACGATGGACAATACAGTGCGATCGTCATTGGTACCATTACCTTTGAGAGGAAGTCAGGTAAACTATTTATGTTGAAAGATGTTATGCATGTTCCAAGTCTGAAGAAAAACTTGGTCTCAGTCATGATGTTGGAGGACATAGGTTATGAAGTTGTTTTCAGCAATGGAAAATATTTCCTACAACATAAAACAACAGGTCAAACCAAGAGGATAGGGATTTGAATCAAGAATCTCTACAAGCTGGAGGTAGATGGTTGTGTTGCAATGGTGGTCAAAGCATAAGAAGTGATGAGCCGGGATGAGGGCGAATTATGGCACAGGTGATTGGGCCATCTTCACCATGGCGCCCTGAAGATTTTGCAGCAGATAGATCAGTGCGAGGGATGTACTATGGGTAAGTTTGTGAAGACCACCTTTCATGAAAAGGAGAACCGTGCTTCAGTGATCCTGGAGAGATTTCACACAGACATTTGTGGGCCATTCTCAGTCGCTTCAATAGAAAAACACAGGTATTATGTTATTTTTGTTGATGAATATTCTCGCAGATGCTGGATCTTCTTCATGTAGAAGAAAGATCAAACATACTCAAAGTTATATGAGTTTAAAGCATTAGTGGAGAAAGAGTCGGGGAAGCAAGTGAAGGCTTTGCGGAGCGATAAAGGTGGTGAATATATCTTGAATGAATTCAAAGACTTCTATAGAAAAGAAGGAATTCAAATAGAACTCATAGTGCCTCATAACCCACAGCAGAATGGGGTCACAGAGAGGAAGAACAGAATGATTATGGGTGTTTCACAAGCTATGTTGTATGATCAGGGCCTACCAATTCACTTGTGGGCGGAAGCATGCAACATTTCGGTTTATGTGCAAAACCATTTTCCTCATAGAGTACTTGGCATGAGTACACCTGAAGAAGCTTTTACTAGTAAGAAACCGGACGTTTCTCACTTTAAGATTTTTGGCTCATCTATTTATGTGCATTTGACCAAGAAAGTTGGGAAGAAGTTGGAGCCGACTACTGAAGTTAGGATATTTGTGGGGTACGCAGAAACACCCATAATTATCGTGTGTATTTTCCAAATAGTTGAATGACTGTGGTGTGACGGGATATTAAATTCAATGAGGAGAAAGCCATGAATTTGTCGCTTGAGAGGGAGCTAGACTTACATGCAGAGGAGGAACTACTTGTTCCCAAAGATGAGTCTCTAGATGTGGATCAGCCACAAGAGGAGGTTCATGGAGTGGAGGAGTCCACTCACGCGGAGCCAAACATCAGAACTGGCAGAAGGCATACCACAAAAGCTGAGAGGTTGAAGCTTGATGCGACATAGAATGTAGGAGTCCCTACTTCACAGTGCAAAAAGAGACAGTCTCCTGATCGATTCACTGGATACATGTCTCTCACGAGCAAATGTATTCTGACTGAGCCATGTTCCTTTCAGGAAGCAGTGCAGGAGCCCACATGGGTAGATGCAATGGTGGAGGAGTATGACTCCATTGTCAGAAACAGTGCTTGGAAAATTGTTCCAAGCACGGTTGAGAAATCAGAAGGTAGGTTCAAGATGGTTCTACAAGGTAAATAAAGTTGTTGATGGGAGTGTTGAGAAGTATAAGGCAAGATTTGTGGCTTGAGGCTTCTCACAAATTGAGGGGATTGATTATGAAGAAACCTTTGCACCTGTCGCATGGTATTCCGACACATTGTCGTCGCAAGAGCGACAGTTAGCGGGCGGGCAAACCGTGGTTTACCATACCATCGCAGTTCCTACAGAACTAAAAAGTGTTGCAGTATCGACACTTTTTCCGTCGCTTCCAAACAAGCGTCACTCTTCCAACGTTTCCCAATCCGTCGCTCTTCATACCTTTATAAACTGTCGCACTTCCAACGAAATGTGGTCCGACGTTTAGAACGTCGCTCTTCCGACGTCTCTAAACTGTCACAATTACGACGAAATGTGGTCCGACGTTTTGAACGTCGCTCTTCCGACGTCTTTAAATTGTCACAATTACGACGAAATGTGGTCTGACGTTTTGAACGTCGCTCTTCCGACGTCTGTAAACTGTCACAATTACGACGAAATGTGGTCCAACGTTTTGGACGTCGCTCTTCCGACGTTTCTAATATGTCGCAATTCCGACGCTTAGAAGATGTCGGAATTGTGACGGAAGGTTCAATTTTTTTTTTTAAAAATGAAACTTTAAAAGAGGAAAAATGTTGTTTTGAATATATTATATGAAGTAAAACAGTCCATGAAGTCATTACATTTTCACATCTAAAGATTGGAACCCAAATATCCATCCATAAAAGTGGAAGTCCCACCCCAGACAATGATAGAAAAATACCCCATGTCACATACAGGGACTTGATATAAAACCCAGTAACGGTCCACATGGAGATTATCGACAATCTGAGAAAGCATCCAAATATGCCCAAGGAATCTATAAGAAAGTGAAATAGCAGTATGTAGAATAGTAAAGCAACAGATAGAGTACCGACGTCCATTGTTCCAAATACAAATTAAAGTACCCAAAATCCTCGAATAGAGAAAAACGCTAATCATGTGAGGAGTGTGATATGTCCAAAATATAAAAAGACCATCAGACCATATCAATAAACCAGCAACATAGACCAGCATCGCTAGTTTTGAAGGCAGAGTGATAAACATTAATCATTTTTTTTTCACAAGAGAAAAAACGTTGTTTTGAGTATATTATATGAAATAAAACAGTCCATGAAGTCATTACATTTCACATCTGAAGATTGGAACCCAAATATCCATCCAGAAAAGTGGAAGTCCCACCCCAGACAATGATAGAAAAATACCCCATGTCACATACGGGGACATGATATAAAACCCAGTAACGGTCCACATGGAGATTATCGACAATCTGAGAAAGCATCCAAATATTCCCAAGGCATCTATAAGAAAGTGAAATAGCAGTATGTAGAATAGTAAAGCAACAGATAGAGTACCGACGTCCATTGTTCCAAATACAAATTAAAGTACCCAAAATCCTTGAACAGATAAAAACGCTAATCATGTGAGGAGTGTGATATGTCCAAAATATAAAAAGACCATCAGACCATATCAATAAACCGCAACATAGACCAACATCGCTAGTTTTGAAGGCAGAGTGATAAACATTAATCATTTTTTTTTCACAAGAGAAAAAACGTTGTTTTGAATATATTATATGAAGTAAAGCAGTCCATGAAGTCATTACATTTTCACATCTGAAGATTGGAACCCAAATATCCATCCAGAAATGTGGAAGTCCCACCCCAGACAGTGATAGAAAAATACCCCATGTCACATACAGGGACTTGATATTAAACCCAGTAACGGTCCACATGGAGATTATCGACAATATGATACTCTTTAACTGCTACTCTTTGACCTCTTTAACTGATACTCTTTAACTGCTCTGATACTCTTTGACCTTTGTTCATCCTTTTATCCTTTTTATCATGATATACTGTGGTAAATAGGCAAAAATTTATGTAAGGATAATTTTTTACAAAAGATCCATCATTTCTTCCCACCATTGAACTTCTGGCACTCTGGTCCTTTGCAACTTTCTTAGTGTTTCATCAGCCTCAGTATATCTGAAGAAATCAAGCTGATTTGGGAACAAATGATTTACTTCATGCTCAAGATAAAATAAATTCTCCAATCTGTCATGAAGGTTTTTCCCTGTAGGCAATGCTGCTGTTGATGAACTGGTTGAAGAACTAGCTTGATTATCGGCATATTTGTCCAATTTTTCAACATAACTATCAAGGTCCATTAGCTTATCTTCTGCAACTATAGGACTGGGCAATCCTCTATTTAACAAAATATTCAATCTTTCTCTAAAGGCAATGATTTCTTCTTGCATATCTGAGCACCTTCGTTCTAAATTCTGTACCAGAGTTCTTTTAGTAAAAACTCTCTTTATTTCCATAATTGTTCCAGTCCTGTCCTGAATACCAATTTCTGCAAGTTGATTCTTAGTCTGAGTATTCAAAAAATGTATAAGTCTATTGGCCTCTTCTGGCATATTTCCCAACTCTTGTCTTGATCTCTCAATCTCATCCAGAGCCAATTTAACTAAGTTATTTTGTTCATCCATTATCTGAATTGAGGACCAAACATCCTTTATTGATTGAATGATATTATCCCAAATAATTTCATTTATTTCTTTTAAAGGTTTCTCCAATGTGAGATCCTTTTCCAATGCTTTGACTGTTTTTTCTAATTTTTTCACTTCTCTTGTTTTATCAGCAACACTCATTTTTGAAAGATCATATTTATGTTCTAGAGTGGCCAATTGTTCCTTTGTTTTGTGAAGCTCTATGGCCTGAATGTTCATATCTTCCATTGACTTTGTTAATTCATCAGTGTTCAAATTTGCGGTGTTGCTCTGTGACAATTCTGCTGGCTGACCTGTTGTTGCTGTACCTGTCACTACTCCTGCTGTAGATACTAGAATATTTGCCTGCTTATCTTTTAATGCATTCTCAAGCTCTTTTTCAGTTGCAGTAAGTTGCTCATTCAATTTTAAGAACAAATCCATTAGTTCTTCCTCAGAATTTTGTTTGATGATTTCTGCAGTCTGTGGATGTCTTGAGGCCGGTAACTTTAATTGTTTTCTCAGAGCTGCAATATCATCATCTTTTCTCTTGATCAAAGCTTCAATACATTTCACATCTTTAGGATTATGACCCAAACCAATGATTATTTCCTCTAAATTTTTGATTCTATTATCCTTAGCCTGGGAGGAGGCTTTTTCAAGCTGCAACTGTGTATTAGTATTATCCAAAGAATCTTGCAACTTATGGGTCATCATTGATTTATCCGTCAGAGTAGAATAAATCATCTCACCTGTTTTCTTGTGTAGCTCAATTTGATCTAAAGGATGGATATCCTTTGCTAAGACTTCAAAATTAGTCCTAACGTAATCTACAGCTGTCTGAGGCTGCTGCACCTTGGGCTTCAAATGGCTCATTAACATCTTACCCTGTTGGATGTCATAAGCTGACATCAATATTTCTTGATTTTTCGGAGCCATCTTCAAATATTGGTTGTACACTTTAAGTCTAAGTGGATCGTTCTTGGCCTTTATATTGATGAATGTTCTTTTGATGTCCCAGGCAGTTTTTACTGGAGGTTTGAAAGAAGATATTTCTGCACTTTGTTGCCTCTGTATTTCCTGTTTTTGAAAATTAGTGGATGTCCCACTACCTGTACCTGTTTGCTGACTGTCTTCTCTTCCCTGGATGTCAGGGATTTCCTGAAATGATTCATCTTCTGGAAGGGGAGTTAATTTCTGCCTTTTAACATCTTGTTGTTCAGAAGAGCCACCAATAGGAGTAGATGTTTCAGCCTCTCTCTTTTTTCCCTTTTCTATATTCAGAGGAGTTTGTAAAATAGAAATTTCTGGCTCACTGATCTGAGTAGGAGGAATTTGTCCTTGAACTTGTTCTTTAGAAGTCTCTGGTTGCGTTGTCATTATGAATTTTTCAATTATTTGTATATCAGGCTCCTTTTCTTTTTCTTTAGATTCTACTGCTACTGTACTAATCTCCTGCAAATTTTGTTGTAAAGTCCTGGCTGAAGAAGATCCCTACACCTGTCCAAAAGATTCTAGGTCAAGTATCTTTTCAAGATCTTTCATTACATTTTCAACATTGACCTGCTCACTATCATTTTCAACCAATGTCCCTTCTGTCCATTCATCCATATTAGCATATTGTTCTATTTCTAGGATTCTTTGATGGATGTATGGTGACAGTTTATTTTTCATTCTTCTATCACAGATAAAGTTGTTTGGATCATAAGGCACCCAGTAGAAACTCTTTTTTAGTCTGAGATAGTCTTCTAAAATCCTTTCGGCTTCCTTTCCAGCTTCCCTAGAGTTACAAATGAAGGGACCTAATTGGCTCTTGATCTTGTGTTGAGCCTTTTTCTTTACATTGCAAAAATGAATTATATATGAATTATTCATCTGCCTGAAATATTCTAATGCAAAGAGTCTCATTGGGACATACTTGGGCAGTTTGAATGGGCATAATTCACATCCATATATCCTGATCTCTGTGTAGTTTTGATATAGGTACCAGTAACCTATCTTGTAATGCTTTGAGAGCTGAAGGATTTTCTTGATTTCATTGTTAATTCTAGGAGGAGAGACTCCTGTCAACAAGGTAGTTGCAGGATGAACAAAAAGGTCGAAAAACTCATTATAGGAATAAGGAGAATCAGAGGATTTGTGAGTAATGGCAGACCAAAAGATGACTGACCTAGGGAACCCTTTGGCATCAAGTTTCTTAACATAAAAAGGGAAATTTTCTGACTGAAAGTAAATCATGAGATGATATATGACAGAAGAATACTTAAATACTCTCTCATTCTCAAATCTCATGAACTGATCATGGATTTTGTCAGAAATATAAGATGCAAAATCGTACTTGACAGCAGGAGGCTGTCCAGGGGTAAAAATGGATAACAATACTAGGGTTAAGTGATCAACATACTCACTAGTATTGAAGCCCATTATGGAAGATATCATGTTTAAAATAACTCTACCCTCATCAGTAAAGAAATTATAACCATAAGGGGGAGGGTTTTTAGGCTGATGCTCTGGTAACATGAAGGTTTGGCATAGGCGATTTAACTCTTCATGGGATAACTTAGTAGATTTCTCAAGTAATTCAACCATGGACAAGGGAGTGAGAGCTTGACCAGGTTGGAATTGTAGCATTTCATTTATGGACTGAGCAGTTATTGGGAAAAGGACATTTTGACTTGGGGATAAAACTGCTCGTTGGTTGGGATCATAATTTGCGTAGCAATAATGGATTAACTCGGGAAAAATATGGACTGAGGGGAGAAGGTACATAGGAATATTTGATTCCCAAAGTCCAAAGATGTCAGAACCATTCAAATAATTGTCTCTGCAGCGGCAAAATATTCGAAGAGGATTCTCACGGAGACGCAAGTCCTTAATTTGAAAATCCATATCGGCTAAAGGCAAATAATCCAAGTCCTTGTGAGGGGCATTGATGGGCACGACATTCAGAGCTACAGGAACTTCCATTTCTGGTTCTTGTGGATTCAGAAATGGAATTTCAGGGTTTTTGTGGAAAAGGGGCACAATTACCAATTTTGGGAATATAATTGCAGTTCTGGGAACGAAAAAGACCAAACTGAACTTCTTTTCAGACCTTAGTGCAGAATTAAAACTAAAACCAGGATTTTTTACAGATTTTAGCGGGGAATTGGAATAAATACCTGTTTACGGGAAATGAAACTTGTTTAAACAGGCGCTGGTTATGACAGAAGAACCCGAAAATACTCGGCTTCAATTCTCTTCGGCAAGGTAACGGTCAGCAAGCGTTAACAGTTGGTTTTTGAATTTTTTTGCAGGGAAGACTGGCTAGCGCACGGAACAATTAAAATATGTGAGCAGAGTTTTCTTTATTTTACAAAATTAAAGGGTGACGGGTTTGATTGATGGCGTCAGCCCGAAAAAAAAAAAATATTAGGGCGAATTTGATAATAAATTCGCGTCACAACTCTCCCTCTGTACGCCAGCCAACTTCGGACCCGAAAAAGATTAGGGCGGAATTCATTTGGTTTTCGTGTCACAAAATTGGCCGACGTCATCAAGCTATTTTGGAACGCGAATTTGGTTTGAATTATGGTTTATCGCCGTTTGAAGTCCGGTGGGCTCGACTTAAGAACAATTTTGTTTGATCCCATCTTATAAAATTTGTGTTGGTTTTCTTTGATAATACACATATTTATAACAAATCATGGGAATACCACACTAGTAAACATGTGGAAAAGTTATATAAATTATTGAGAACAATCATTTTTATGTGAAAATATCCAAATGTGCTTTTGGGAAATAAGAATTTGAGTATTTGGTTCATATTGTTTTAAAGGAAGGAGTGAAGTTGGAGCCTCAAAAGATGCAAGCTATTACAAAATGACCTATTCCTAAGAAAATCAAGGTTCTTAGAAGATTTTTTAGACTTACATGATCTTATTGATCATTTGTTAAGAATTATGCATGTATTTCAAGTCCACTCACAATCTCTTGAAGAAAATATCATTTATATGGAATGATGAGGCTACTTTGGCATTCTCTCTTTTAATGGATGCCATGTCTTCTACACCAACATCGGTTGCACCTACTTTTGGTAAAACATTCATAGTAGAGTGTGAGGCACTAGGAAAATGAATTTATGTAACATTAACACAATAAGGGATATCATTGGCTTTTAAAAGCAAGGAATTCAAAGAAAATATTTGGTGAAATCTACGTATGAAAAATAAATGGAAGCAATATTACATGCGATAAAAAATGGGGATAGTATATCACTGGGAGGTACTTTAAAGTCAAGATATACCATGATAGCATAAAGTATTTTTTGAAGCTATGGATTTCATTGGAAGATTAACAAAAATGAGGAGAAAAAATGAAAAGTTTTAATTTTGGGATAATCTGCAAAAAGGGTAAGGAAAATTTAGTACATGATGCTCTTTCTAAAATAGAAGAGGCCTCAAATTTATATCCAATTACATTTTCTATTCCTAGGTGGCTAGAAAAGCTTTCCATAATGGAAAAATGACAATAGTACTAAACAAAAACTAAAATTTATAAAGGATGGGATGAACTCTATGGAGCATTGGGAGTGAAAGAGAGATATACTTTGGTGCAAATGTAGAATATTTTTATGCACGCGAGCATATTTGAATAAAAAAATATTAAGGGAGTCCCATGTCTCTCTGATGGTAGGACGCAAGGTTCCTTAAAACATCTCAAAGGATCAAAAAATATATTTTTGGAAGGAATGAAGAAAGATATTAAAAATTTTGTAAGAGAAGGTCAGGTTTTCATAATAAATAAAAGAGAGATAGTAAAATCTCTAGGGTTACTTCAACCATTCCACATACATATTCAAAGACTAGAAGATATATCAATATACTTTATTACAGGGTTACTGAAATATAAAGGTAAGTATTACATTTTTGTGGTCATTTATATAGACAAATTTTGTAGATTTTTTTTGTAGAGCTCAAAGTACATAAACAACAAGCCAAGTGGCAGAAGTGTCCGTGAAAGAAATTCATCGTCTTCATGGTTTTCCTAAATTAATAGTAACAAGAAACTTTTGGAAATAATTATTTAATATGAGTGGAGAAACACTAGCTGCCATGAGTTCTACATATCAAACACAATCAAATGGTCAAACAAAAATAGTTAACAAATGTTTTTAAGGTTATCTACAATGTTACTCTTTAGAAAAGCAATCTTTATGGATGAAGTGGGTTCCTCAAGGAAGAATGGTAATATGATACTATCATACTACCTATCACACATCTACTAAAATACCATGATGATGTAAGTTTGGAATTTAACATTTTTACATGTTAAAGACAAATAGTCAAAATCACTGACAACTTAGTATGCCATAATTAATAATCATTCCCTATTCACTTTTGTTAATAGGTTTATGTCACACGATGATGCGGGGGCATTAGGCACTAGCCAGCAATGTAGGAGGTTTTGTCCACATGTTGTGGCTAGGAGGGTTCGAAAACATTTGAGTTGTAACAGCTAGGTGTCAATACCTCAACTGATTGTATTACTTAGACTAGTTAGAGTTGTAGGAGTCGAACAGTTTCAGTTAGTTGAATTATTATAATTAGACCTTTTGATTTCTAGAACGGTCCTCTCAGAGGAACCGAAGAGCCATATGTTATGTATATAAATTTTAATTCCTTGGATGAATAAAAGTAGAGAGGGAAGAGGAGAGTAGAGAGGGGATTTCTGCAATAAACCTCTGTGTGTGAACAATTGTTTCCAGTTAAATGATTTCCAAGCATAGTTGCCATTGAATTATCTCGAACTACTAATTGTGAAGAATTTTTTAACTGTGAGGCGATTGGGTACTGATAATTCCATTCTTCTGTCTTTGAATTCCCGTAAATTGTTGGATAACCCTGTGAACTCACCCCACCCGAAGGCGAGGTCTGTGTAGAGAACCGGGGTCGTGAACACTGTTCAAATATAAAAATCCCGCTTAATAAAGAGACAAGATTGTTGTGCTTTCGGAACCTGACCCGAGGATTCGACATGAGTTAACAAACAAAAGGATAGCAGAACCAGACTTGCACCCGTGGTCAAGCCCTTTACCAAAACCACGAGCGGAATCACAAAAGCGGGTTGCCCATATCGCACCGCTTCTGCGGAGTAGGCGGTATTTCCTATTCGCAAGCGATTCCATAGGGAAAGCGACACATGGCGAAGTGACCCCCGGAAAACCACCGTTTAACCCGCGCCATTGCACGTTAAAGCCCGACGTTGGAAGCCGAGCGAAATTGCCAAGATTCGTTGATTTGGAGAAGGGCCATCGGACGGTGTTCGCACGTTGAACTTGCCTGGAGGTTAACTAAGGTGTGCGGAGGATATCCAGGTACGATACGAGTGTTTGATTGGTTATTGATATATATAGGTGGGGCCGGAGTATAATTAAATTGTTTAATTAAACGATTGGCAGATAATTAGCATAAGTCTGGAGCGTGATTTTTGTAAGGCTGGGTGGTGAAATATAGAGCCGAAAGTTCATTACAAGTTATTTATTTAAAAATAAACGTGAAGTATAAATACAAAGTGTTGAAAGTTAAACATTGGTTATAAGGCTTGGAGATAATATAAAGTCGGGAATATAAATTAAATTCCAACCATTGTGGATAGTATTTATTTATCAAATTCTACGAATTTGATAAATAAACCCGAAGAAAGAAGAAGTCAATTAAGACTCAGGCTGGAGGAAAAGAACGGGGTAAACCGAGGGAAAATGCTGACAGAGCGATTGTAGACACACCAGCTCTCCTTGGGGGTCCAATTTCAGTTTTGTTGCGTCACACGATGATCTCTCTTCTCTGGCATTTACTTGTATTGAAGATCACTATTCTAGGAATAAAGAGTTATTTTCTCCAAAAATAACCCTAGCCAAACATTGACAATGCATCAAGGATATCTTTCTATGCTTCATAAGTACATATGTTCTACTTCTAAATCATGTCTTGGAAGTGGTTGTTTTGCTGGAAATTATTCACCGGTTGGTTTCATACCAAAGTATTTTTCTCATTTTCAGCATCCAATACATGAAAAAGATAATGGTTTAAAACAACATAAATATTTGAAATTTTGCAAGAATTGTCTGGCACACTTTGAATATGAATTTTGAAGTCAAGTGCATGATGTTGTATAGGATCAAGTGTCATTTTGAATACCAAATGTTTTACAAGAAACTTCTCAACATGCTACCCTACAGTAAGGATTAAATGACAATATTGCATCAACTATTTCCATAATAAAAGTGCACCTCGGCCATAAGACTAAACAACTACAAATGTTGTAGATCTAACAAGACCACACAATCAAATGTATTCCACAAGGCCAATGCTGTATGAAAAATGAAAAGGAGTTTGCAACCAAAAATACCTTAGGCAACTAATTCAATTAGATACACCAAACCATCAGCAAAAAGGAAAACTAGCCTACTTGGCCCCAATATTTTCAACTGGGTCCTCTAATTCAACCAATAAAAGGCCAAAACCATAGCATTGAGATAAATTTCATTACACTGTCAATAACAATAAAATTTGACTCAGCCATAACCCTTTCCTTTTAGACCACTAGGTAACAAATATGTTTCCTTTCACCTTTGAGTTTTCAAATTATGCCTACCAAATCTAAGACATTTAAGAAGGGGAACTAATACAACGTTAAAAAGAAAACCAAAGCACACATCTAAAATAACAACCCTCCATGAAAAATTAAAATAACACATTAAAATCGAATATAAGTGGACAAGGAAAGATCCACCGCAGTGAAGTTTCACGTGCAGGTGACCTTCCTTTAAACACAATTTTTTCTCTGACCTGCAATTTTTTTGTCACTGAGCCATCCTTGTTGAAGTAAAACTCCTTTTCCATAGCTCTTGTATTAACTACCATCTCTCTATCGCGTAATCTCAGAGTCCCTCTTCTGCTTGAGTGATTAAAGGAAATGGGTGAAAAAACTGAAAGAGAAGACAATTGTCTGCCATAATTATCAAACATTGCACCCAACTTCTTCCCCTTTCCATTGTTACCCAATGAGGTAGATGTGGCAATTGTTTTCATACTGCCCAAAGAAGAGGCCATCTTCTCTTATCTTGAATATAGAATTACAAGATCTTCATATTAGTATGAACCTTAAAAAACATGACTCCCATTGCTAAAAACCACTTTTAAGTTGTAACAGGCAAACTAAACAACTATCGCAACTTTTGGCAACTTCTGGAGCATTAAGAGAAACAACCAAAGAGAAATACAACCACAATCCTCATTTTAATGAGACTGGACTATATATTTGCATTAAGATAATAGAAAGAAATCACGACTATATTAAGGCCACCACAAAACAATCTTTAACCAGTGTCTCTCGCAGCCTTCAGGTTGCCATGCTAGAGGTTGCATATTTTTAATTTAAATTCTTGACCTCTCGTGCCCATCTATGAATGCATCTAATGGGATATCTACATCAAATGTCCTTTATATCCCCAAAAACAAATTCCCTACTACAAGAGCACCAGTATTGATGGATCACCCCACACCATCCCACCCACTAGAAATGGTGAAAAAGGAAACCCGAGAAAACTTCTGAAATATATCAAGATGACTATATGGGTGGTTCTTATGAATCAACCAACCATTCAGAACATTCTCATCAATCCAAACCATGAGTATTATGTGACGATATTCAAGCAGGCACTGAATCGGATTTATGAAGCTATGTTAGAGAAACCCTAAACTCTCACTGAAAATAGGTGAAATGTGGCACCACTCAAGGATTGACATGTGCCAATTGGTACAAGTGGTAGACAATTGGCATGCTCAAACAACGAGGTGATGCAGGAATGACATGAGGGAGAAAATATCAGAAAAGCCCCAAATCTGGAGAACTAAAGCTCATCACCAACACGAGATTGACAACTTTACATGATGTAACCTATGAAATCGTAAATGGAGAAATCATAGTAACAATAAAGTAACCTATGTAACAATAAAGTCGGATTCATCCTGGGAGTGGTAATGGGAGAAATCATAGTGAACAACAGGAAACATGCAGAGTTGCTTACAATCAAATAGATGAGAAAACACATACAAAAAACCTAGATAATAATCATGAACAAGCTTAATATTGAATTATGAACTGTAAAGGAACTTACAAAATGTGACATTACGAACCTGGTCAAGCGCACAAGAAAAAATATCCTGGACATGACCCTGTTTGACAAGTTGTATTGCTCATGATGCAAGAGGATTTGTACCTGCACTGCCAAGTCAATCAAAATCCATCATTATCTATACAATAAATACAAGTAATTGATGTAGTATTTTTTACTCTAAGATGCATTCTTATGATAATGTTAGAACATATGTTGAAAATGTCAAAACATACTTGAATAAGATCCTCTTCGTTTCAAGAACAATTTATTGGAGTCGCATGAACTTGGAACAAGCCTCCCACGATCTGAAAGAGTAGCAACTAAGTCAACAGTGACTTTTTTGTTGCTACGCTGGATCAAGGGAGGTTTGCTCCAAGATTAAATCGCTCCAATAATTTATTCTCTACTAAACAGGGCCAACCACGTGAAGGTGGAAGCTCTTATGGCCCCTCCCCCCCCCTCACATCACTCTCAATTCCCCAATACCCAATCTATATTTCATTTTTTACTTTCATGAGCATAAAAAAAAATATTCAATAACTAATAATAAAAAAATTCAACAAAAAGTACGCAAGGAAACATTGCAATTAATGCTTGACATAAAAATAGTATGATAAATGAGTTTTTTATATAACGCAAAAAACGTTCCAAGTATGGTCATTGGTAACGTTTGTCTTACAATAATACAATATTTTACATTATCGAATTTTCTTTTTCTTCTTCCTATTTTTAAAGCTCCTAATTACATTATCAATATCATCATGCTCTGCTCCTGTTTCGTGCCTTTCGACCCGCACTGCTGACCTAGTTGCGTAGTCACGATGTCTGGTCTCATCCAGTGACGGGGCATCGCCTACAAAAACAGATAATATTAAATTTTAATTGTCAGCTTTTAAATATCATTGAACTAGTTCGGTAATATTAATAAAAAAAATTGCAATGAGATTATTTACCTGGTGCACCAGTTGTCGGCGCTGACCTAGTTGCGTAGTCACTATGTCTGGTCTCATCCAGTGACGGGGCATCGCCTACAAAAACAGATAATATTAAATTTTAATTGTCATTTTTTAAATATCATTGAACTAGTTCGGTAATATTAATAAAAAAAATTGCAATGAGATTATTTACCTGGTGCACCAGTTGTCGCCGCTGACCTAGTTGCGTAGTCACAATGTCTGGTCTCATCCAGTGACGGGGCATCGCCTACAAAAATAGATAATATTAAATTTTAATTGTCAGTTTTTAAATATCATTGAACTAGTTCGGTAATATTAATAAAAAAATTTCAATGAGATTATTTACCTGGTGCACCAGTTGTCGTCGTTGGGACTGTTGCCCTGTCTTCCTCTCTGGTGGTAAGATCCTCAAGGGAAACATTCTCTGTCATTTAAACAAAAAACGTTATAAGGAAAACCATCAAGGTATAATTAGAAAAAATTATAAGTGGAAATTAATTACCGTCACGGCCCTCACTGATAGTAGCATTGTCGGCCTGGTCCCTACTACAATGATCAGGTTGCACGTGAGGATCATCTACATTTGGCTCTAAACCTGGGTTATTTGCGTCGTCGGTAGTGTTGCTCCCCTGATTTAAACAAAGTTGTTAGACATTAAATTTATGGATGAAAATAAACATATTGAAAGGTTAATGTTTTACCTTATCAGGCATTCTGGATCTTGGGACCTGCCCCAAGCTTATGCGATGTTCAACTACGGCTTGATAGCCGAAATGGAAAGCGATATTTTTATCTTCCTCTGTTGTTTCTGTTTCGAAGTCATCACCCTACATTACATATGTCTGTGTATTTTTAATCATATTTGATAGGATTACAAAAACGTTGGAAGGCGATACAATTAATTATAAGATGTTTAGCTACTTAATTACAATTATTGCGGCTAATTTCAAGTAGCCGCCCTGGCCTAGCTTGTGATGGCCCTTTTTTTCAATCTTAGCTTTGGTTGCCTTTGAGGTGTCAGGCAACCTAGCATCAAAATATTGAAGTCAGATATGACATAGCACACTTTTATTTTAGACATAGAGAAAATTAAAGCTATTGAATTAAAGTTGTAATTTACCTTGCGGGTCCAGTTGGCATTTTTCCTTCTTTCTTTGCCCTTTTCTTTTTTCCGTCATGGATGAGTGCTCTCCACTCACTCTCTGGAACTGTGAGAGGATGCTCATATCTAGGGTTAAATTGCAATTGCGTCCTATAGGTGTCCCTGGTATATTTCAAATATTTGTCGGCTACCCGAGCCACCGCTGTTCTGTCAACTATGCCGACCCCAAAAAGGGTTTCTAGATAATCTAGAAGTTCTTTTTTCAGGTTGGAAATCTGGGAATTCCACCCTGTGCGTATGTTTGGGCCAAAAATTACCAACGTATGGCTCTCCAGATACCTGTAGAACTCATTGTTTCCTACACAGAAAAAAAAAAAAAAGAAGAAGAAGAAGAAGATATTATCATTAATTTAAAAATAAAAATCGTGATAAATATGTTTTAGATAAAGTACATGAAATAGTTAAAATATTAAAATTTACCTGGGAGTTGTACATGCTTTATAGGGACACCTTCATCGTTCACCAACAACATGCCATTAATGGTCCCTGTGGAGCTGACACGTGTAGCTCCAGGAAACGCAATAATGTAGTTGGCCATATCAACCTCATCATTGCCAACACGTTCAGCAGTTGGCTGGGTGTCAGCTTGGGCAGGGTGTGTTTCTTGGCTAGCACCTAAAGGAGTAGAAGGTGTACGAGAGGGTTGTTGGGCAATCTCTTGCCCTTATGTCCCACTACCACCAACACCGGGTTCAGCAAATGCCAGAAGACGCTACATACAAAAGAACTTTTTGTTAGTTTAGTCAATGTAAAAATTAAAAATCAAACTATCACAATTCATCTCATGAAGAACAAAAAAAATATCCTTTTGACTTTTTATTATTACCTGATATCTTTCTAGCTGGCTCATAAGATGTTTTATCCTCTCTTCTGTTTCAGGTGTTTGAGGCGTGTCTATCAAAGTATTAAATTCTGACCTTGCATCTCGTGCCTTTTTTCGCAACAAGAACACTGGAGATAGGGATGAAGAAAGCTCTTCCTCAAAGAGGGAATCATCGGGCGTACCATGGCTAGGTGTCTGCATATTTGAACAAAATTAATATTATTTCAATTATGTAAATAACTAAAATACCTGAAGATAGAGCAATGCTGGCACTTTACATGTTCTTCCGCTGGCCTCTTTCCGCGATCATCCCGTCTCGGGGTTGTTCCTGCACTGCTCTCATCGGTCTGCCACATTGCAATAAAATTATAAATGTAAAAACTTGAAAACAATATCTAACTTAAAAACACAAAATGAAAACTGAAATAATTTCTAATAAGACACCGGACGACAAAGTTAGAGTTTCAAATATGCCTTGCATTGAATTCAGTCCTAGAAACATGTCATTGCACATTAAGGCACCCAAACAAGAGACGAGTTGACAATGAAGACCTTATTGAATATATTGTTGGAGCAACTTCTAGTAAACTTGTTGTGAAGACCTTGAGGATATTTTTGGAGCAACATTGTTGAAGTTGATGGTATAGCATTGTTGGAGACAATCTTGAAGGGCCTTGAAGTGAAGCTTTTGGAGCAACTATTGAAAAATCCTTAGAGAATTTAAGTAAGGCACTTTCTATCTTCCATCACCTTTTTCCTTTCAATATCCTTTAAGCGATTTTGTTGATATTTAATGTTTGAAATCCCGTTATAATTCCTTGATTATATGTGTTAGGGGACTAGAATAATTTCACACTAAACCATGCAAACTTAAAAGTAACTTAACAGATCCATAAAGTAATAATAATCATAATTCCTAATTTCCTATTGTACGATATGATGCAAATTATTCAAACATGAAGCAATGAAGGCATGCAATGTCTGAATTTCAAGATTGATGAACCAATACAAGAAGTTAGAAACTACAACTTTGATTCAATACTCTGTGTCCTAACTCCGGGAAGGAATCTAGTTTGTAGTACAGAACATGCATCGTGTATTATCAATTCTTAATTGACAACAACTAAAGGTCATCTACATCATCAATTCCTTCCCATTTTGTGTTTTTATGTTATATTCCTTTTAAAAGTGTCAAATTTATCTCAAAGTAAGCAACCACTAAATAAAATAAAAAATAGTTGAGATATGATTGAGAAATGGTCATTTATTTCTTAAAAGGATCTTCACGATTTCTTTGGTTGTTTTTCATCTCAAGAAACAAGAAATGACCTAAGAAACTATCGTGCTGTAATATAAGAAACAACACGGTGCAATGGCCATTTTCAAAGCCAAATGATATCCATTGAGGACATGGCCTTTATTTGGTTCCTGTTTCATAGGAGTTTCGGGTAGAAATGGAACTTTGTTGTACCATTTCTAGTAGTAAAAAGGGAAAACCTTCTTTTTCCATGGGAAATAATTTACCTTTCCTTTTTCAAGATAATCTAAATCACAAAAATATGAACTATACTGCACACATTCTTGGATAATGTGAAAGTGGAAAAGGAATACCCTACACAAGTGATGCACACATGTACACTTGAACACTAATGTATTTTTGTAGTTGAAATGCAATGCTTGTTTTCATTTAAATGTAGGGTTTTTAAAGCAGGGAGAAATAATGGCTCTCAATTTAATAAGCATTTATTTGGGAAAAATTTAAATCTTGTATTGGGTGATGAAGATAATAGAGGGTATTGAATCTTGATTCTTGACATTGTGTTTAACTTGAATAACTCAAATGATTATAAATATCATTCGATGAGTTCTTTTTTCAAGTATGTCACTCAAAACTCTTATGTCAAAGCATTGTATGATGGCTAGCATTTGCTTGTTTCCCTTTCTTCAGTTCAATGTAAAAAGTATATTAATATATTGGAGCACGAATGATAACTACAATTGTTTGCTTTGCAGTATATCCAGCCCCAAGATTATGAAAATTTTTCTCAAGTGGAGCTATTTGGTTAGGCTGTAGGGTCAACCCTCTATAGGAGGAAGGGCCTGCAGTAAGAACTTACCATTTTGCAAGAGCTGAGGGCCAATGCTGTTCTGCAAGAGCTGAGGGCGAATGTTGTTCTGCAAGAGCTCAGGGCGAATGCTGTTCTGCAAGAGCTCAGGGCGAATGCTGAGGGCGAATGCTGTTCTGCAAGAGCTGAGGGCGAATGTTGTTCTGCAAGAGCGGAGGGCGAATGTGCGCGTGATATCAGACGTTAATGTAGCACACATGTACATTTGAACACTAATAGATTTTTGTAGTTGAAATGCAATGCTTGTTTTCATTTAAATGTAGGGTTTTTAAAGCAAGGAGAAATAATGGCTGCCAAATTAATAAGCGTTTCTTTGAGAAAAATTTAAATCTTGTATTGGGTGATGAAGATAATAGAGGGTATTGAATCTTGATTCTTGACATCTAGAGAGAACCCTACAGCCTAACACAATCCAATGGAATTGACCAAAAAAACACAAATAGAGTCAACCCTACTATAGGAGGAAGGGCCTGCAGTAAGAACTTACCATTTTGCAAGAGCTGAGGGTGAATTCTGTTCTGCAAGAGCCGAGGGCGAATGCTGAGGGCGAATGCTGAGGGAAAATTCTATTCTGCAAGAGCTGAGGGCGAATGATGTTCTGCAAGAGCGGAGGGCAGATGTAGCTATTGCGACGGATACGAAACAATAAAATCATTTTTATGTAGCGTGCATATAAGTCTCGTATTTGTATTTAGCGCGCATATAAGTTTCATTATACCGATGGCAGAAAAGGCGTCGCTATTGCAATGAAGGCCTCCAAACGTCGCAATTACGACACTTAGACATTGTGTCGCACTTGCAGTCATCGCAATAGCGACGCGTTGGGCCATAGTGTCGCCAGTGCGACGTCTTCCTCCAAACGTCGCAATGGCGACACTTTTCTATAAAACATTTGAACACTAATAGATTTTTGTAGTTGAAATGCAATTCTTGTTTTCATTTAAATGTAGGGTTTTTAAAGCAGGGAGAAATAATGGCTGCCAAATTAATAAGCGTTTCTTTGGGAAAAATTTAAATCTTGTATTGTGTGATGAAGATAATAGAGGGTATTGAATCTTGATTCTTGACATCTAGAGAGAACCCTACAGCCTAACACAATCCAATGGAATTGACCAAAAAAACCCAAATAGAGTCAACCCTACTATAGGAGGAAGGGCCTGCAGTAAGAACTTACCATTTTGCAAGAGCTGAGGGTGAATGTTGTTCTGCAAGTGCTGAGGGCGAACGCTGAGGGCGAATGTTGTTCTGCAAGAGCGGAGGGCGGATGCGCGTGTGATATCAGACGTTAATATAGCTATTGCGATGGATACGAAACAATAAAATCATTTTTATGTAGCGTGCATATAAGTCTTGTATTTGTATTTAGCACGCATATAAGTGTCGTTATACCGACGGCAGAAAAGGCGTCGCTATTGCAACGAAGGCCTCCAAACGTCGCAATTACGACACTTAGACATTGTGTCGCACTTGCAGTCGTCGCAATAGCGACGCGTTGGGCCATAGTGTCGCCAGTGCGACGTCTTCCTCCAAATGTCGCAATGGCGATACTTTTCTAAGTGTCGGTATTGCGACACTTTTCTATAAACGTCGGTATAGCGACGGTTTCGGGCGGGATGGAAAAAAATTGGGGAAATTTCCGACATTTGGTCAAAAGCGTCGGAACCAAGTGTCAGAATTTCCGCCAAATGTAGTAGTGTGGAGTGATCTCACATGCAACTGAATATTTACTATTGTTAACTACATGCATGTCAGATCCAGTGGAGACCCAGTTGAGAGATAGGTGAAAGGGACAGTTTGACTATCAGTTGTGACTATAGTGGGTGCACACTTGCAACCAAACACACACTGGAGATTCCAATGAGGATTGCGTAGTCAAGGGAAGGAAATATCGAATTCATTCAAGGATTGTGATCAGAAAGGATTGCGCAGTGGAGGTAGGTTGTCAGGAGGTAGTAAATTGGTGCATGTTTATGCCAATTTTTGTATGACAGTGTGAGACGATTTTATATTTTACTAAGAGCTCTTGGATTAGAGTTTTATATGAGATTGTTTCATGATCAATGATATATACATAATATATGATAGTGGGGTTTTTAGCTTTATGCTTTCCCGGTAAAAACATTTGTGTTCTTTTTGATTGATCTTTCTTCATATGTTTGCAATTGGCGATTAAATTTCTGCAAAGATTTAAGTAGAAGGATTCTGTATTTAATAGTGGCATATAATTTTTAAATCAGGAGAATTCGGCAATACATAATTGTATTAAAATTTCTACACCCCCCACATTAGGCTACTTGATATATATATATATATATATATATATATATATATATATATATATATATATATATATATATATATATATATATATATCACATGTTATACATGTGTTATAAACCACAATAAACCTTACCTTACCACAGCATACCTTTATCCTCTTAACCCTTCACCTTTTCGTCGCATCGCAACTTCGCACTTTTTACCATTTCACATTCTCGTTTGCCGCTTCTAACCGTTGCTAATGTGATATAGCAGGACCTTTCCCCATTGTATCGCAGAACTTTCCGCTACCCGACCTCACCGTCACATTATACGTCCTCTCCACGTTACCTATCCCTCACCTCTTCGTTCACGTACCCACTCATCTGCCTTACCCCGCTTCCATCTGACAGTCGACATAACTTTTCACCCCCCTATCCATCCAATCTTTATGGGGGGGCCTGAAATGGGCAGCTTCATGGTTGGGGCCCTACCCTTACATTGCGGCATCAGGGCATTTCACACCCCCCTTTGTCGAAATCGTTCACTGCTCTTGCCCCCCCTCTGAAATGGTTTTCCCTCACTGCTCCACGTCCACCTACCAACTTCCACCACCACTGCTCCATGTCCACCTGACAAATCCCGCCACCGCTACTCCATGTCCACCTACCAAATCCCGCCACCGTTTCTCCACCGACACATGCCATTGAAATTGCTCCACATAGTCATTCTGCACCATTCCTGTCCAAGGTTTATTGAAATCATTTCTGTATGTTTTAAAGGAAACAGTGGGTTTTCTATTTCAAACTTCACTGGAACAGTAACGGACGTAGTAAATACAGAGGCAGTTAGAATGGCCATTATGATAGCCAGCACAGCAATCAGATCAGATCATCTAGCAACCATTTTTCACCAAAGCAAAGCCAGATGTCAGTGTGTTTTATTGCTGCCTCTTCGGCATCATACCAGCCAGATTCTGATCACTCTAAAATCAATAACAGAATCCTAAAGGAAATACAGCCACCGTTTTGGCCATATTTATCTTGTCACTGCCATTACATGGTTCCACTTGTCCAATTTTGGCTTGAATGTAATTAATGATGATTAATGAAGTAGATAGGGAAACCGCCTTAAGTTTTAGTTAAATATTGCATGCATGGGAAGTATCGGGGAGGGAGACCTGAAGAGAAAACCATTGTAAAAGGCTCATCTAGTTGTAAACACCTTTTTGGATGAATGAAAACACTATGTTTTTTTCTAGATTCTTGTGTTATGATATGTGGTGAAGTGCTTTCTCCATGTAATTTGTCATTTTCTAGTTTCACGTGTTTTTTCTTTCTTTACTGTTGATAAGAAAATTTTGTTCAGGATTTGTCATCGGGCACCCTGCTCAGTCTTGAAACAGTAATCTATGTTTTCCTCTAAAATCTGAATGTAGAATTCACATAAGGTCTGCTCTACATTCACATTGAACCTTAATCTCTTCCCCCTTTCCATTTCACAAGATGTAAAGATCCATTTACATGACTAGCTTGCCTGGTCACACATGATCTCAGTTATTCATCCATTTAAATATGTTTACACTTGTTTGACTCCATAGCCCAATGGCCCTCTTCTATTGTCTCAACCACAAATCTTCAAACAAACCCCTATGCACGAATAGCTAGCCTAAAATTCCCAATCAACAAAGCTATATCTAACAAAGAGATCCCTCTCTGGGTCTAGGAGGGCTAGATCCTAGGCCCGAAGCTGTGTTGATGTTGGCCCTCCGAAATTTTGTCTTCAACCTTCAGAATTACAAGGCGCTAACATAGTGGCGACCACACTGGGGACCTTTCTCCAGAAATGCACTTGAAGTTTCAGTTTTTACTTTTGATGGTGAACAGAAGTTAAGCACCAGAAAGGTTGTTCCATTCACCTGGTGACTCCATTGGCAACGAAATTCAGAAATAGAGATTCACTGGTGACTTCATTGGCAATGAAATTCAAAATCAGAGATTCATTGGCGACTCCACAAGCTCAAAATGGGATCAATTGCAAGGATATATGCTCCAATGAACAGATATTACATTCCAGGATTCCCAAACAAAATGCCTCAGGTAAATTGGCAAAGAAATATTTCTATTTTTCAAGATGAGAATGTTGATAATGCTTTGTTACATCTTGTTAAATTTCATATACATTCATGGAAGTTGAAATTTGAATGGCATGAGGATTTTCTCATGAAGATGTTCGTGGAAACATCAGAAGGAAAAGCGAGGAAATGGTATGAAGGTTTAAACCCTGGTAGCTTGTTTTCTTTAAAAGATTTCCACAAAGTGTTTTATGAGCATTATAAAAAATATTCTCCATCTTCGTTGTTAGTGGAAAATTGTTGTGATCAGTTTGAATATTTCATACAATACATTGAAAGTATTGATAAATATCTAGAAGATAGGAATGATGAGGATCTATTAGAAGCACTTTGTGGATTTCATTCTCAAGTTAATTGTCATGATGATCAAGAGAAGTTGGTTGAAGATGAAATCAATCAAGAAATGAAAGTAGATTCCCATGATATCTCTTCAGAGACAACTGATAATTCATCTTCACTTTTGTATAAAACTAAAGAAGACATTAAGCATCATAGTCAATCTTCGCAACAGAAAGAAAACAATTATTGTTCAGTCCAAAGAAAACAAAGACTATCTCCTCCTTTAACTGAAGAAGAGAATAATAAAATTATGAGTATGCAGCCAGCTTCTAAACTTTTATGTGATCAAGAGACCAATTCTATTTGTTCTACTGTTGATTTATGCACTAAAGTTGTTTCTCATGGAGAAAAAAGATGTAGAACAGATTGATGTTGAGGTTGTTTTACATTCACAAGAAGGCTTATTGCTAGAAATTACTTTTTCTCATCAAAATGATGGACTTCAGACATAATTTAGCAATCTCAGTAAATATATATCAAATTTGATTAAGGACAACATATTGGTATACAATGAAGATGCCATATCAGACAATCATGAAGAATGTATAGATATTCTATTTGAGAAGGATCCTGAGCATAACAAATTGGAACAAAGAATAGTCCTAGATGAAGCTTGTTGATTTGAATTCTCAGGACTAAGCATTTTTCCAATATCCTTTTTCTAGCCTCTTAGAATCATTTAAAGAAGGAGTATGTGATGCCATGTATGGTTTTATGCAGAATTTACGGAAAATTTTGAACACTTATGTTCAATGGAAATTTACATGGGAGTGGTCATTTCCATTTTTTACCCTGCTCATAAAGGTGAGAAAGAATCAATCATGTAATCATTTGCTTGATTGGTTATATTGGAAAGAAGAGTTCACTTAGTGTATATATCATCTCTAAGTTAGAGTAGATAGGTAGGAGTGAAAATAAGCTCAGTACTTTGAGCATTTTTTCAGTTTTAGTTTCAGATTTCTTTTCAGTTTTTAGATCAATTGTGGCCCAGACTACAATTGCAGAGATTTCAGATTGCAGCTTGAAGATTTTCAGCCACAGAGGTTTTGTAGAAAATATGCGATCAGCCCAATGGATCAGGCCACTAGTCTACGGTGTTCTTAACACTTCACTTGGAGAAGTGCCATCCCCAGCTAGAGCCACTGTTAGGGTCCTGTAATTTACAGAATCTCAAGATGACTAATTATTTCTATTTAGATCGTTTATATTGAAAATAATATTCCATGGCTGTCATTTATTTCCAAGAAGGTACTACAGGTTCCGACTCTGCCAAAATGGCAAAGGATGCTTATTCCAAGGTTTTTAAAACCCCATTATAAGATAAAGGTGCTCAATGGAATTGCTTTAAAAACATTTAGAACTTATCCTAAAAACCTCGCCATCAATCCCATCTACCATATAAGCCAAATCCACGGTTTAACCCTCCAAAACCCACATATATAAATTTTTGGGACTTTATATTAATCTCGGATACCGCCATTTCAGCTCTTCCCCCCACATTAGGTTGCTTGATATATATATATATATATATATATATATATATATATATATATATATATATATATATATATATATATATATATATATATATATATATATATATATATATCACATGTTATACATGTTTTATAAACCACAATAAACGTTACCTTACCGCAGCAAACCTTTATCCCCTTGACTCTTCACCTTTTCGTCGCATCGCAACTTCGCACTTGTTACCATTTTGCATTCCCGTTTGCCGCATCTAACCGTCGATGCGATATAGCAGGAATTTTCCCTGCCAAATCACCTCTTACCCATCGCATCGCAGACCTTTTCGCTACCTAACCCCACCGTCACATTTATGTCCTCTCCACGTTAACTATCCCTCACCTCTTCATTCACGTACCAGCTCATCTGCCTTACCCCGCTTCTATCCGAGGGTAGATATAATTTTTCGTTCCCCCCTCTCCATCCGAGATTTACCGGGGGGGGGGGGTCCGAAATGGGCAGTTTCATGGTTGGGGCCCTACCCTTACGTGGCGGCCTTAGGACGTTTCGCACCCCACTTTGCTGAAACCGTTCATCGCCCTTTCCCCCCTTCGAAATGGTTTTCCCTCCGCTCTGATACCACTTCTGCCACCACTGCTCCAGGTCCACCTACCAACTTCTGCCACCACTGCTCCATGTCCACCTACCAACTTCCACCACCACTGCTCCACATCCACCTACTAACTTCCGCCACCACTACTCCACGTCCACCTACCAAATTCCACCACCACTGCTCCATGTCCACCTTCCAAATCTTGCCACCATTGCTCCACGTCCACCTTAAAAATCTCGCCATCGCTGCTCCACCGACTCCTGCCATTGAAATTTCTCCATGTAGCTATTTTGCACCATTCCCGTTGTAATATCCAAAAATAGGGATTTTCTACACTATTGGGAATATCTTAAGATATTCCAAATGTGGAGATCCAGAAAATAGACTCATATGATGTGTTTAAAAACGCATAGCCTTCAAATGAGTGAAACAAAAGCAAAGGAAGAATGCCTACACATTCCCAAGTGGGGAAAATGCAGGAATTAGACCCTGAAAATGTTATTTCTGAAGATCTGTGTTTTTACTGGGTGAAATAACGCTTGGTTCCCTTAGCATATGATGTTAAGCCCTCAGATAAAAAAGGGGATCAGAAATAAATCCCTTTTGATATGTTAAACGGACCTCCTGGCTACCTAACAACTTAAAAATGGCCAAATCCCATGACTTGAGTTATGCAGAAAAAGACTAAAGCATGTACAGCGTTATTTTATGAGGGTTTATAAATTATAATGATGAAATAACATGGATATGGATTTATATGGAATAATATGCCAAGAAGACAGAGATCTATCCTCCTCATTCTATTATAGAGTTAACCCGGCAAGGGTTTCTTGAGACACATGTACAAAGAAGAGCAGATCTGATTTATTCAGCTCAAAAAATGCAGTCTTACTGCAACATTACATAAATATAACTAAATAATACAAATGAGGGATGAGGATCCCTTCCTCTAGCTTTCCCAAAGAAGGGTTGGCCCTTTCCCTAGGAAACTAGATCAGAAATAAGGGTCTTAACCCTGCTGCGGCAACTCTGTGCAAAATGACGCAATTTCTGCAAGGAACTATGTTGTAGGAGATGAGAAACACTTTGGCCTACTACCAAGATATGAAATGTGCTCAGAAATCTTCCTAGCTGATTTCTCAAGAGAAGGAAGGCACCCTCTACTGAGAAACAGACCTGGAAATGGTGTAAGAATCCTCCACTGCAACACCCAGCAACTCAGCAATATCCTGTTATAGAAATAACGTTGGGACTGAAGAATGATGCTTTGCCTTGAGCCTGGATGTGGAGCAATATCGGACAAGCTCTCCCAAGAGGCCTCTCAAGGGAAGAGGTGGGATTCCCGCTCGAGAAAACCCGGTGCTACCCTGCTAAACAGCAAGAGGAAGCCAAGTCTAAATAGACTAGACCACAAGATAGAAATACAAAAGAATGCCTAACAATGGCCTCCATCCTCTTCTTACATAGCAATTGAACCTCTCCACATTGGGTCCCATCCACATGTGCCAACAAGCTCATGCAAGTTGTCATCCACCAAAATTGTGATGTCCATCAAGGTGGTTCAATGTATCTAGACAGCTTTGTTGACTTGGTCAAAGTTGACTGAATCAACATGATCTCATCTCTGTTAACACCCAAGGGTGCTCAAATAAGCTTCTTATTCTTACTCCTTCCACATAGGAGTGTTATTGATCCTTTTAAAGAGGTTAATGGGCCTCCCTACCCATTTATTCACCTACCTAGTGATGAAACAACTCTAATATTCCATTTAGCTTGAAGGCTAAAAATTTGGAATATTACAATCCTCCCCTCCAAAATGTTGCTTGTCCTCAAGAAATTGTATAAGGAGAGAAAAATCCTCCCCTCCTCTTCTTGTGGCCTCCTCATCAGAAAGTCTCCACCACTGCTCAACATGATTTGCTACAAATCTGTCCTCCAATGTTTCCTCCCAAGCATGCAAAACCATATGGCTCACATCATAGAAAGGTGGAAGATGTAAGTGAAAACCTCCCTAGTGTCCAATGGCCTCCTTAAGGTAGGATTCATGATAAAAATGGGAAATATTATTCCCAATGAGTGACTCCCACACCCATGCTATCATCCAGATGAAATGAGCCAATCTAGTTAGCTCAAAAATATCCTCAACCCCGGGTTCATACAATGTGTTGGGGCTACATGGAGAGATTGAATCCTCCTAACCAAGTGGTTTCTCTCTCCATTTATGATAAGTATGGGATTTTTGTTGATCTTGGGCTGAAATTTCATGACCTCCAAGAGTGGCCCAAGCTAGCCCATCAAACAAATAAACCATGAAGTGCCTCCTCCAAAAACTCAAGTTCTCCAAATGGTTCCTCCCACATGAAGAAGAGAGATGTAATTTGGTAATCATGAGCTGCCCATTGCTCCTCTGGAAACATGCATCATGCAAATTAGGGAGAATCATACCCCCAATGGGCATCTTCAAATCATATCCCACTCTCCAAACAAAGCTTCCCATGAAATCAGCAATACATGGAAGCAAAAACCAATAGAAACAAGTTGTCATATGACAACTAGAAAGTGGATCAAGGTCCCACACAAGGAACCAGCGCAGTGCATATTTTTCCTGCATCAAATCAAATAAAAACAAGTGCTTTTCCAGCCACTTGTTTTCTACCACAATCATCTTACAAGATATAAACATGAAAGTACAAAAGGGTGTCAATGGTGCACACCAAAAATCATGTGGCTTCCCCCACAAACCACCAATGAGATAGCCAATCTCAATGCTACAAATGGCTTCAAGTACATCATTATACAATATACAAGAAGGAATAATCCTCCTTGGTACAATATGTTGCTCATAAAAAGACAAGAAGTACAAAACATAAGGTGAAATTGTACATTCTCCATCATGCACTTGAGGTCTTGAGCTGAAATGGCTCAACTGAAAATGCTCCCTTACTCCCAACGAGTAGGAAGGTGGTTGTGACATCCTCCATTAGGGGAATTTTGAGGTCTAAAATGGGCCTCCTAAGGAAAATGTACAATAAAAATTCACTTTATGAGAACCAATCACATTTTAGGGGATGACATCATCCCTAATGGTTGAGGTGGCATTTCTTGAGTTAAAGGTACATACTTGTCACATTCTCAATGGTGGATAAAAACTCATGGTTAACCTGGTAGTGCTTTAAGTACTTTTAAATTCAAAGTAAATTACTCATAATAAATGTTATTTCACACTTTTTGAATAAAATATATTATTGTCATTTAATATTTCTTGAAAGAAACAATGCATATCCCTATACATTTATTATATTATATTATTTTTATATAGCATATTAATTACACGTTATTATACAATTTAAATAATATAAATTTTAATTAATAGCATATAATATAATTAAGAATTTACAAATTTATATTTATATTTTATTTTAAGTTATTTAAGTACAAATGACAAATGCATTAGTTGTTCAACGATAATGACTTTTTCTTGAAAATTTCATTCTTATTTATAGTCACATAAAAACAATTTTTTTATTAATTTTATTTTGGTACAACTTTTGAATTGAATTTAACTATGGTTACATTGATTATGGTGCAAAAAGTGAATTGCAAATTCATAAATATTATTTGATTGGTTTAGCTATTATTTTATTATTTCCTTAGGAGGCCCATTTTAGACCTCAAAATTCCCCTAATGTCTATCACCATCTGGGCTATGCATCTCTCCATATGCTAAAATATGTCATGCTAAATGCCCTCCCAATTGAACTCCTCTGCCAAGGAAAGATATGCATCAAAATGCATGGAAAAGAAGTCCTCATGTGCTGGATGTAGTAGCTTCTCCTTGAGCTTAGAAGCTCTAGTCAAGAAGACTTTGCCATAAGAATAGATGACCATAACATCCACCATATATTGGTCATCTCCATCAGGGTCATCAAGAATCATGCAATCACCAAGATCCTTGGAGTACTCTCCCAAGAGTTGAGACCTCCAATATGGATCAATCTCCCCAAGAAACAATGCTGGTGATCTGGCATGTGAAACTCTCTTCATGTTGCTGCCTACTACTTTGACATCCCCCATGCCAAAGTCTCCTTCAAAACTCTTCACCTCTCCAAAGTCCAAGAGTGGTGAACCAAATGGCAAGATTTATCTTACCAACTCCAAGTCTGGTTCCCGGTGGAATGCCTCCATGTAGTGAGACATCCATGGCAAGAGAAGATTGTTCATATGGTTGGGAAACCTTGCCCTTGCCCTCACAGCGCAAACCAGCCTCCCTCCTCCTTGCACTATCTCTCTGAAATAGATAGGGATGTGTGCTCCTCATCAAGTGATGATGTCCTTCCTCCCTACCTTCTCCTTCCATCAATATTATCTCACAATCATGCTGCTCATTGATTTTACTTTGCCTCCCATATGTGAGTTCTTGGGGAACTTCTTGCAATGACACAAGAAATCCTCCTATTGGAGCATATGCTCCTCCTTCCTCTGCATGAGGCACTAGATATGCTCTAGATGTGACAGCGTTGTAACCCCCATCTTCCTCTTCATCTTCAATATGAGTAGGAGGTAACTGCTCAATAAGAGGATCCTTCTTTGCAAAAGGACCCTTCATGCCCCCATGTCCAAGGTTATGAAACAAAGATCTTTCCTCCAGCAAGGTATCATGCAAGATATGATCTCCTCCAATAGGTTTCTGAAGTGGTTTTGAGTTTGTAGGTCCTCTCAAGTTATGAAAAAGTTTCATTGGTTTGGTTGTCTCATGTTTTGTATCAAATATTTATACCAATCTTTTAGTGAACTTTGCAAAAGAAGAATTATTAACATTTTTCAATGAAAATGACTCAAAAATCCACCAATCATAGGCCTTATCTTCAAAGTGCAGTGCTGCAACTCTGATGGCTTCTTCTTCAGAAACTGGGTGTTGCTGCAAATAAGTACGCAACTCTTCCACCCAAGCTTTGGCTGAGCAAGTTGGGGATCCATCAAAGGTAGATAGAGAAAATATATCCATGTCATGCAGTTGACTCCTCTCCACCTTGATCTTGCAAGACTTTTTGGAAGTAATATGATCTCTAAACTTCTCAGTTTGAGACTCATACTCTTGCAGAAAATTACTAAGAGTTTCCCTCCCCGACATTTCCTCTTCTTTCATCTCTTTCATAGAAGACTTGGGCATTTTACTATGCTATGCATAATAGGGTGTAGCTGCATGCTCACACCTATCATGTGCCAATCTAGATCTAGCTCTAGATCCAAACTCCTCAGGAGATTCCATCTCTCCTCTCATCTTCTTAAGATTTTCACTGATGCACTGTATAGATTTTGGAAGAAGATTTGTAAGCCTATCTCCCCTTTTTCCTCCACATAATGGAGTCCTCTTTCTGTTCATCTCTCCTTCTCTGGATATCTGCATGGCTGAGTTCCACAGGCTGAGCCAAGATTGAAGCTTTGATACCACTGTAATATCGCAAAATAGGGATTTTCTACACTATTGGGAATATCTTAAGATATTCCAAATGTTGAGATCCAGAAAATAGATTCTTATGATTTTTTTAAAAACACATAGCCTTCAAATGATTGAAACAACAACAAAGGAAGGATGCCTACACATTCCCAAGTGGGGAAAATGCAGGAATTAGACCCTGAAAACGTTATTTCTGAAGATCTGATTTTTTACTGGGTGAAATAATGCTTGGTTCCCTTAGAATATGATGTTAGGCCCTCACATACAAAATGGTATTAGAAAGAAATCCCTTTTGATATGTTAAACAGACCTCCCGGCTACCTAACAGCTTAAAAATGGCCAAATCACATGACGAGATATGCAGAAAAATACTAAAGCATGTACAGTGTTATTTTATGAGGGTTTCTGTAGTATAATGATGAAATAACATGGATCTAGAGTTATATGGAATAATATTCCAAGAATACAGAGATCTAGCCTCCTCATTGTATTATAGAGTTAACCCGGCAAGGGTTTCTTGAGACACATGAAGAAAGAAGAACGGATCTGATTTATTCAGCTCAGAAAATGTAGTCTTTATACAACATTACAGAAATATAAATTAATAATACAAATGAGGGATGAGGATCCCTTCCTCTAGCTTTCCCGGAGAAGGGTTGGCCCTTTCCCTAGGAAACTAGCTCAGAAACAAGGGTCTTAACCCTGCTGTAGCAACTCTGTGCAAAATGACGCAGTTTCTGCAAAGAAATGCGCTGTAGGAGATGAGAAACACTTTGGCCTGCTGCCAAGATATAAAATTTGCTCATAAATCTTCTTATCTGATTTCTCAAGAGAAGGAAGGCACCCTCTACTGAGAAACAGACTCGGAAGTGGTGTAAGAATCTTCCACTGCAACACCCAGCAACTTAGCAATATCCTATTATAGAAATAACGCTGGGACTGAAGAATGATGCTTGGTCTTGAGCCTGGATGTGGAACAATAATGGAAAAGCTCTCCCAAGAGGCCTCTCAAGGGAAGAGGTGGGATTCCCGCTTGGGAACACCTGGTGCTACCCTACTAAACAGCAAGAGGAAGCCAAGTCTAAACAGACTAGACCACAAGATCGAAATACAAAAGCATGCCTAACAATGGCCTCCATCCTCTTCTTATATATCAAGTGAACCTCTCCACATTGGGTCCCATCCACATGTGCCAACAAGCTCATGCAAGTTTTCCTCCACCAAAACTGCGATGTCCATGAAGGTGGTTCAATGTATCTAGACAACTTTGTTGACTTGGTCAAAGTTGACTGAATCAACATGATCCCATCTTTGTTCACACCCAAGGGTGCTCAAATAAGCTGCTTATTCTTACTCCTTCCACATTAGGAGTGTTATTTATCCTTTTAAAGAGGTTAATGGGCCTCCCTACCCATTTATTCACCTACCTAGTGATGAAACAACTCTAATATTCCATTTAGCTTGAAGGCTAAAAATTTGGAATATTACACCCGTCCAAGTTTTATTGAAATCATTTATGTATGTTTTAAAGGAAGCAATGGGTTTTTCATTTCAAACTTCACTGCAACAGTAACTGACATAGTAAATACAGTGTAGAAAGTTGCTTAATAATGATTAATTATCCACCGAGACTATCCTGGTCACATACTATTTGAACTTCATACACAACACATAATCTCTTCCACTCAACTCAACTCAGATCAACCAGATCATCACACATGCGGAAATAAAATCAAGCGATAACACATCAAATCATCATACACATTAACACAGTATGTATAGGGAAAGCTTATAGTTGAAAACCCCGCAGCTATTGTGTATATTATAATGGAGAAATCAAGTAACAAACTCAGTACAATACTCCTCACAAGTACTCAGTACTTTCTCATAAAGTTACTCACAATCTAGCTCAGTTTTGAACAGGTTACTGGTTCAAAAATCACCACTAATTACCTTGCCTCTATTGTCTGTTTCAATGCTATGGGATGGCCTTTTTATATAGATAAACCACCAGCCTGAACTGTGCAATCCTCATGGGCTTACTCCTCCTATCTGTGTGTTGCAAATAGCAACAGTATAGTCACAACTGATAGCTAACTCCACCCTTTCATCTACCTCTTTCACTGGTCTCCACTGAACTGATCATACACTGTAGTGAACTGATGTGTTTTTGAGTTGAATAATGAGTTACTAATTAATGAGTTAAATAATATTTAATTCACTCCACTCATAACTAATTGATTATCTAGTTAAACTAATCTCAACTAGTTCAACTAAAATAAACAGAACACAACTCCACTATCTGTCTCATTAACTCCTCCAAACTTCTGCCACTGAAGTCCAACTGAAGTCAACCATGAATGATGCCATCAAACCCTTGGGAACCACGTGATTCCTCTGTCAGATGCATGAGCCACTTCTGTAGCTCGAACTGAAGTGCTCCAAGAGAGTAAACTGTTGTTTAGAGTCTAAATATTATTAAGGGTAAATAATATTTGACTTCCATGTTTTAAGGAGAGGCAGTCTAAAAATAGACTTCGACCTCTTTGACCTCAAAAATAGAGTCTCATCTATTTTTACGAACATGACACATACTTCAAGAATCTCAAACTGGAATCCCCGAACCATGCTCCATATGTCTAAAAATAGACATAGTCTAAAAAAAAAAATTTGCGCCAGAATTTGCCTGCAGGCCTACTTAGTGAAGGCGACTTCATTTCACCAAGCTCCATCATCTTGCTGCATTTTCAACATACAGAGACAGTTAGAATGGTCATCATGACAGCCAACACAGCAATCAGATCAAATCATCCAGCAACCATTTTTCACCAAAGCAAAGCCAGATGTCAGCGTGTTTTATTGTTGCCTCTTCGGCATCATACCAGTCATATTCTGATCACTCTGAAATCAATAACGGACTGCTAAAGTAAATACAACCACTGTTTTGGATAGATTTATCTTTTCACCACCATTGCATGGTTCCACTTGTCCAATTTTGGCTTTAATGTAATTAATGATGATCATTGAAGTAGATAGGGAAACCGCCTTAAGTTTTAGTTAAATACTACATGCATGGGCAGTATCGAGGAGGGAGACCTTAAAAGAAAACCATTGTAAAATTGTCATCTATTTGTAAACACCTTTTTGTATGAATGAAAATACTATGTTGTTTTCCATATTATTGTGTTATGATATGTGGTTAAGTGCTTTCTCCATGTAATTTTCCATTTTCTAGTTTCACACGTTGTTTCGTTCTTTATTGTTGATAAGAAAATTTTGTTTAGGACTTGTAATCGGACACCCTGCTCAGCCTTGAAACAATAATCTATGTTTTCCTCTGAAATATGAATGTAGAATTCAAATAAGGTCTGCTTTGCATTCACATTGAACCTTAATCTCTTCCCCCTTTCCATTTCACAAGCTGTAAAGATCCATTGACATGACTAGCTTGCCTAGTCACACATGATCTCAATTATTCATCCATTTAAATATGTTTACACCTGTTTGAATCCATAACCCAATGGCCCTCTTCTGTTGTCTCAACCACAAATATTCAAACAAACCCCTATGCACTAATAGCTAGCCTAAAATTCCCAATCAACAAAGCTATATCTAACAAAGAGATCTCTCTCTAGGTCTAGGAGGGCTAGATCCTAGGCCCGAAGAGGTTTTGATGTTGGCCCTCTGACATTCTATCTTGAGCCTTCGTAATTACGGGGCGCTAATAGTACATACTAATGTAGGAAAACCATTTTATGAATTAGATGTAAATATTTCTGTAGATGAAGTTGTACATAAATTAGAATTACATGGAATTGATCCAGAAAAAGAATAATTTGAAATACTTCGGCTTAAAGACAATATTTTACCTAGAGGTCTAGTTCCATTAGAAGAGATTTTTTATTTTAATGTTGTAGAAAAAAAATCCAAAAATAGAGCCCACATGAGCAAATGTAGAAGAATGTAATATAGGTAGTGAACAGAATCCTAAAATGATAAATCTTTCAAAACCACTTCCTATCGTTAAATCCAAGAATACATAGCTTTATTCAAATAATTCATTGATGTATTTGACTGGAGCTATGACGATCTCAAAGCTTATGACACTGGTATCATACAACATAAAATCCCAATCAAGGAAGATCAGAAACCATTCAAACAGAAACTCTATAGAATAAATATAGTTCTGGTGCCTCTGATTGAGAAAGAGGTTAAAAATATGTATGATGCTAAAATAATAGTTCCTCTCAGATACTCTAAATGGGTGTCTAACATAGTGCCTACTAGGAAGAAAACTGGAGAAATCCAGTTATGCATTGATTTCATAAACCTTAACAAGGTCTCCCTAAAAGACAACTACCCTTTGCCAAAAATGGATAATATATTACATAAGGTTGTAGGGTCTAGTAGGATTTCCTTATTAGATGGTTTCACAGGTTAGAACCAGGTCTTAGTGCATCCAGATGATCAGGATAAAACAACTTTCATCACTCCATGGGTGACCTTCATGTATGTGAAGATGCCCTTTGGGTTAATGAATGTTGGGGCCACGTTTCAAAGAGCAATGGATATTGCCTTTGCTGATGAGATTGGTCGTTTTATTGTGATTTATCTATATGACATCATTGTCTATTCTAAAACTAATGAGGAACGCTTGTTGCATCTAAGAAGATTGTTTGAAAAGTCTAGAAGGTTTGTCATCTCATTTAATTATAAGAAAACATTTTTTTGGCATTGAAGAAGGAAAGCTTGTTGGTCATACTATCTTTAAGGATGGTATTAGGATTTATCCCAATAGAATTGAAGCCATATTAAAAATCAGTCACCCTAGAAACATTAAGGAGCTTCAATATTTTATTGGCAAGATTAATTTCCTAAGGAGATTCATTCCTAACCTTGTAGAACTTCTTAGAAATATAAAAAATATGCTAAAAAAGGATTCAAAAATTAGATGGAGTATTGAGGCTAGATATTCCTTTGATTTAGCTAAACAAGCATTGACAAAAGCACCAGTTGTGATTAGTCCAAATTTTACTAAAGACTTCATTATCTTCTCTTTTACTTATGAACACATTGTTGCAGTTGTCTTATTACAGAAAAATGATGAAGGATTTGAAAAACCCATTGCATTTTTCAGAAAGGCTTTAAGAGATGCATCTTTGAAATATATTATTATGGAAAAATAGGGCTTTGCATTGAATAAAGCAATTAAAGACTTTAGAATATATATCTTTCATTCACATATTATTTCTTATGTACCTAATTCAGTGGTCAAGGATATTTTAACACATAATAGACCTGATGGTAAATGAGGAAAATGGATTGATGTCATTCTTGGGTATGAATTAGAAATCAAACCCACAGAGATAATCAAAGGAAAAGGACTCGCCAAATTGATGGCAGAGTCAAATTTCCATGCGTTGGACATCAACTTTGTTGCTGCACTAGATGATCAAGAGGAATAGACGACTCCACAGATCGATGAAGCATTTCTGAACTCACCCTGGTATGTGGACTTGTTATATGTTTTATTCAATTTAAATTCTCCTCCTAGTCTAAAAAAAACAAAGGAAATATCTCTAAAGTTAAAAGCAGTTAAGTTTTTCATCATAGAAAATGTTTTATATTGGAAAGATGTTGGTGGTATTTTACTTAAGTGCTTATTAAAGGATGATGCAGAAAAAACCATGCAGGAGTTCCATGAAGGTGATTGCGATGGACATCTCTATTTGGAAAACCACTGCCAACAAAGTCCTCAGAGTTGTTTTTTACTGGCCTACCCTTTTCCCTGATATTCATAAGAAAGTAACCTCATGCCATAAATGCCAGATATTTGATGGAAAAAGAAAGCTTTTACCCCTACCATTAAAGCCTATATCAATTGAAAGCCCTTTCCAGCAGTGGGGACTAGATTTTAGTGGTGAAATTCATCCTCCTTCCTCTGCCCAACATAAGTGGATTCCCACAGCCACTGATTACTTTACTAAGTGGATAGAAGCCACTCCTTCTAGATATGCTATTGATGTTTTCATCATTAAATTCTTGAAACCGATATCCTCTCTAGATCTGGTTGTCCTAGAAAAATTAAATTTTTTTTTTACAAATTCGAGTGTTGTTTATATTCAAAAAAAATATGGGACACTAAGCTTCAATGTTACAATACAGTGTAGATGAGAAGCAGAGCAAGGGGGGTCAATATTGAGAACAAAATCCCTTTTGCTTCCATTGCTCTTAACTATATGAAAAACTGAACTAGTGTAGATTCGAACAAACTAAAATAATCAAAGACAGTATTTGCATTTCATTCTCAATCTATGTTTATGTGATGGATTTGACGCGCAGTGGATTCTCCAGGGTTGCCTTCTGCTTCTATATTTCGTGCATTTGCTGAGCTGGTACTTGGTGCATTGTTTTTTTCTCCAGAATATACTTCAGAAATGAAATATATCATTTCTATAATAAGGAACAGCAGCAGCAAAGATTGAAAGGAACAGCAAGGGCGCGATGAATAAGGAACAATAGGGGCGCAATAAATAAGGAACAGCAGGGGCGCGATAAATAGGGAACAACAACAGAGAGGTTGAAATGATATCATAGATATTTCTCGCAGCAGGGGCTCGATAAATAAGGAACAGCAATAGAGAGATTGAAATGATGTCATAGTTATTATAAGGAACAACAGGGATGTGATAAATAAGGAAAAAAAGCTGAGAGATTGAAATGGTATCATAGATATTTCTCGCAGCAGGGGCTGATTGCTGATAGATATGCCAGAAAGGAACACAGGCCTGCAAATTCGCAGCTCCAATGGACAGACGTCAGGGTTGGAGAAGAAGCAAGGGGCTATAAAAAAAACACAGACTGAAAATTGGGATGAGGGATGGGGGTAAAGCGAACGCGGAGAGAGTGGAATCAAGCGCGTAAGAGGGGTGAATGTTGAGTGATTCGAAGCAGGGGGATCCATGAATAAAAACAAGATCTGGGCTAGTATATCGAGAAGATGAGGAGATGCACTATTGTGAGGAATGAGGGATGGATCACGAGATTGAAATGAATATGGAAGGGGTGCTTGTGAGAAAGGACAGAAGCTGAGAGAGTGAAGAGAATCGAGAGATTTTATGACAGAGAGATCCTCTGCGAAGGATTCGGTGAGGATCTGAGAAGAAACGTTGGCTAAAACAGTCATGGGAAAAATACGAATGCCAGATAAGAGGGATCCAAAGACAATGGTCACCTCTGCAAAAAATCTATGTAATGATTTGATTCTGATCATGGCAGAAAGAATTGAGATTCGGAGGCGTTACATCGAAGGGTGCCAATAGGTTGGAGGCAGGCTCTGTTTGCACACGCATCCGCCTCCTTGTTGAGTGAGCGGAGAACATGATAGAATCATGTTTCTTTCATCTGATGGGCCAGTGCTTGGCATCGACTGATGGATTGTTGTAGGATCACATTAGAGGCTTTCCAGTTGTATACCATTAGACTAATGACAATTGTCAAATCTCCAATAATCATTGCCGTATGTATGCCAAGTTTTTGAAGCTGGAGAAGGCCTTGATAAAGAGCGAGAGCTTCAGCTATGTTATTGGATAGATTGCCTAGTCCCCATTCATAGGCAGTAATGATGTCTCCATTAGCATTACATATGATTCCTCCAGCCCCGGCCATTCCTAGGTTAGATTTAGAAGCACCATCAAAAAAAAGATAATGTGAGTTGTAGTTCCTGAGCCATAGAGAAAACTCCTCATTTTTCTTTCTGATTTTCCAACTGTATTTGGAGTTGTTGATGTTATTAGCATCACTCCTACGGTGGCCAATGTTGTATCTATCTACAAAATATCCTATGTAGTTCCTTTCTTCAACATAAATATCAGTTGTGTTAAATTTCCCTTGACTTTTAGCAGACATAGCCTCCAATTTGAGTCTCCATGCCTTGTTGTATAACTTCCTGACACTGGTTTCTTTGTCCTTGAAGATCATACGGTTTCGAGCTAGCTAGATATTCCACAGGAGAAAGCATGGTAAAGCATTCCATACTCTACGAGCAATGTTGTTTTTCTTATGCTGCCAAGGGTAGTTTCTTTTCAAAATTTGCATGACTTCAGCAATGTTGGTGTTGGGATCCCAGGGAATATTGGTGTTCCAAAAAGATTCTTTCCAATAGGAAATGGGAAAGGGGAAATGTATGAAGAGATGCTGACTGGTTTCTTCATTTTTTTGACAATTTGCGCAGTGGGATAGGCCAATTATCCCACGTTTTTTAAGATTCTCAGAAGTGAGGACTTTCCCTTTTAGGAGGACCCAAATAAATAATTTTATTTTTGGGAGGGTCTCCGTTTTCCATGCAATTTTACAGTGCGCCCAAATGGGCATGGGAAATTCATTTTTGCAGATTTGATGATAAGCAGATTTGACTGTGTAGATGGAGCCTGAGGGATCCCAACGAAAGCCATCATCACTGTTGAGTTTTGTGGGGGCAATGCCATGAAGATGAGCTTGAAGATTGGTGAGGCTTGACTTCATTTCAATGGGAATATTTGGGAAGGTCCATCCTTTCCAAATCTGAGTTTGGGTGTCCCACTGAGATATCTGATCCAAAGTATGAATCCCCATGTTGTTAAGAAAGGATAGAATCTTCTGTGTACCATGTTTGCTACTAATGGGATGCTAGCCCAGTATCTTGTCTGCTCCAATTTTGATATGGTTGCCACCATTGGGAACCTTGGAAATGTTTTGAGCAAGGAGGGGGATTGCTTTCTTACACATTGCCCAGATTTTAGAGCAGGTTCTGTTGGGGATCTCATATTCCAGAAGTTGTTGTCTTCGGGAGTTGAGATAATTGATTTCTAACACTTTCTTCCACCACGCAGGCTTGCCATTAATGAGTCTCCACACAATCTTGCCACTGTCCTAGAAAAATTATTACTAATAATGTTGCAGCCTTTAAATCTAAGAAAATTATTGAATTCGGCAATAAATACCACTTTACTTTGGGACATTCAACAGCTTATTACCCTCAGGGTAATGGTTTGGCTGAATATTCAAATAAGAGCTTGGTAAATATCATTAAAAAGATGTTAGAAGACAACAAGAAGCCTTGGCACAACAAGTTATTTAATGCACTTTGGGTTGAACGACTTACTACAAAGAAGTCAATTGACATGTCACCATACCAATTGGTCTATGTAATGGATGCTATTTTTCCATCCTCTTTAGGATTTCCGGTCATGAAGATAATTCAAGAATTACAAGTTGAGCCAACTGATACACAGAGAAGAATCAATCAGACTATTCAGTTGCAGCATTAAAGGGAGGAAGTCTACAACAAAACCCAAGTAATTCATAAAAATGTCAAAAATATTTTTGACAGAAGAACTATAGCTGATGACTTCAACATCAAAGACAACGTTTTGAGGTGGGATTCCAAGAGAGAAGACAAAGGTAAACATGGGAAATTTTATAACCTTTGGAAAGGGCCATACATCGTTTATTCTTTCAAAGGACACAATGCATTCTTCCTCAGGGACCTCGATGGAGTGGAGTTACCTGGTGGTCCTATCAATGGCAGGATGTTGAAGCACTACTTTTCTTAACATATATATTTTTCTTACATCATTGTAAATATCATAGTCTATATTGTTTTGATTGGATAAATTATTGACTAAAGTTGAAGCTCGTAGAGAAGACCCTAAGCCTTGATTGATAAGATACCATAAGTACCTCAACAGAAAAATAAATCAGATGTAGTCATTTCAGACATAGGATACTCAAGCTACTGATCATATGTTCTTGACACTTCACATGCAGAAGTGCCATCCCCAGCTGGAGCCATTGTTAGGGTCCTATAATTTATAGTATCTCAAGGGGATTGAGTATCATTGTATTTGTAATTTTACATTGTAAATAATTTTCGATATGCAAATGATTTCCAAAAAAAGTATATATAAACAAAAATGAAAATAGGGTATGTAAAAAAAAATTAATGCAGAGAAAAAGACAAAAAGAAAGAAAAGTTGAAAAGAATAAAAAGAGAATAAGAACCCCACAAAAGTAAAAATATAATAATACATAAAATGATGCAAATTCAAATGCCACTACTGATAGATTAGTTTTCTTTATCTCAGAATCCAAGAAGGTTGTGTGCAACTTGTTTAAAAAATGCCACAATGACTAGATTTTTTTCAAATCATACAGCTTAATCATGATTGAACAAATTGTGAATTTATGTTAATTAGGTTAGTGAATAAAGATTTTCCAAACAATTTAATCTTGGTAAATCAGTAGTTAGGTAGAAAATGAAATTGATTCAACTGTTTAATCTGAATCAATAGGAGAAATAAGTGATAGAGTAGGTTAGATTTTTATTATAAAAAAAAAGGTGATGTGGGTTTGCTAGCTTAAATGAACCATAAGAAAAGAAGAAAAAATGTTAACTTAGAAAAAGAAATGAAATTCATGGGTAGGTAGAAGTTGTTTCGGAAGCCTTGAAAAGAATTAAAGTTGGTTATCCTAAAGTTTTGGTTTTCAAAGGTATTTAAGCATATGAAGAGAAAAAGGGGTAATATGATTTTATCCTAAGTCTAAATATTTGGGCACATAAATATAAAAACTTGGCATATTATCCTATATCCTAAGTTTTATTTCTCATTAAACCCTCCCACTACCAGACAACCCGTCATGTCACATCGCTTTAAACTCCGATCATTTTTTCACCCATCATCTTTTCTGCCCCCAATTCGACGATCCCGATCTGTTTTCGCCCCCCCCCCCCCCTCCCCCCCTCTCCATCTGTGCTTTACCACGGGGGGGGAGGGCAATCCGAAAAAATCAATTTCACATTTCAGGCCCATGGCAATGTGGCTCCTCCTCCATATTTTTCACCCCCCTCCACTCAAACCGCTTACCACCTCATACACCCCCCACCCGCCCCCCGAAAATTGCTTTCTCCCTGAAAAACCAAAATTGCTCACCTATTTTTTGTGCATCAATCTTGTCACGTCAGGTTGCATGTGCCCGGTGCCAATTAAGTCCCTTCCCGTGGAAAACAATCCATTATATTTAATTAATAATTAACCGTTAATACAACGGATCCACGCCACAATCAATAGAAACTTCCCAATTATGTATAAATCCATGAATTTGAACCTATTTATACTTTACCTTGCATATTTCTCTGCACTTTCATTCTTGTTATAGGTTTACAGAGTTATGAAGCAATTCATCAAGTCATTACCAATCTCAGCACTATATCTACGGTGCCTTCTTCACCTATATAGAGCTTTACCAAATCTCAGTAAACATGTTCCTCTCTTAACCCTTTTAATTCTCTGAAACAAACTGCATCATGCCTCCTAAGAAGGAAAGCTAGGAGGAACCAGTAAACCCATTGATCCATCCTCCTATTGACCTAGGCCACATTCCTTTAGCCGACATAGGCTACAAAATTCATGAAACCCTATATGAATTTGAACTATTCGAGATATATTGTTGGCTAGAAGAAAAATACGTAGACAAGTCCGATGATATTGGACTGTGGGAATCAAACTTACCTCATTATATCTTTCCCCATACCCACAGTACACCTAAATTCATCCGAAAATGTCAAGCCTGCTACATACCCAGCAAGAGAGCCATAATTTCCCCAGAGGTGAAATTTTATTTACTATCACTACACAATCCATTGACCAAATGATGCAGGCCCCTTCAGTAGAAAATGGAACCCCTTTATCCCAGTAAGCCCTCAATGAATTGTATCAGAAGCTGGATTTTTCCAAAAGGGCTAAAACCCTTGAGCCTTTTCTAACTGAAGATACTCAATTTCCTAAAAAGAATCCTCCTTACTCTTGCTCCATTTTCCCTGACAGATCCAAGCAGATAATCAGTGTCATTTATTACCTCCTTGGATGCTATTCAGACCAGTGGGTAGATGAGTCAATCATAGGTTTCCTTTCCATTTTCTCTACAAATTCAAAACCCTCTATCCTTTTCAATTTTAGCCAATTCCTTGCAGATGCTATTCATGACCAATTTGTCAGATTTCAAATAGAAGAGTTGTTTAAATATGCCTATGTTCTAGTTTATATGTTTTTATATTTTTAGGGAGACAAATTTAAATTTTCAATGCACAAGTTGGATGATGATGGCAATCAGCAGTCAGTGATCTTCTGGACTACTATGGTGATGAAAGAGCAGAAGGAGTATTCATACAAATAGTTCATTGAATTTTTTGTACATCCAGCAAAGAGCCTTCTCAACAATACAGTTGAACCAAGAGTCAGTGAGGACATTAGAAGGATTCTACATCTATCAGATCAAGAAAAGACAAGTGACTAGTATTTATACCATAACTACACAGATTTGAGGATTTATGGTTGTGATCTTTCTCCTTACAAGATTCCAAAATTCCTCCCAATGAGGATTTTTTCTTTAAAATACATAAGGCAGATGTTGAATGTTGATGAAGTCCACTTTGTATCAGCAAAGAAAAAGTCATGATTTATAATTAAAATGCAGATTAGACCATTTATTTGCAACAGCAGGTTAGTAGGGGAGGAAGCAGACATAATTTTGAAGGAAATGAAGTTCAGCCTCAGTTTCACCTAGTCCTATGATCCATTAGGAACCATTTCAAAATTAAGGGTAGAAAACAAGACTACTCCCTATATACATACTCATAGGCCGGAAATAGAGAAGTAAGTGAACCAAATAGAGTGGGATGGAAACACTTTGCAGGAGGCTCAGGAGCAGCTAGTATCTACTTCCACATCATAGACTCTTGTCCCACAAGAGAAAGCAGGAAAAAGACTTAGAGAAGAAGATTCACCTTCAGTGACTAAAACTACAAGCAAGTAACTCAAGATAATGTACAGGAAGAGGACCAAACTCAATCCTAAAGTTAATCCAAGTAATGATTCAGAACAGGAGGTTATCATAATCACCAAGGAGACACCTACCTCCTCTCAAGTTGGTGGCCAAACTAATATCTCTCCTACTACTTCTATAGCTTCACAGGATAAGTAATGTTGTCTTAGGGGAGAAAGATATGAAAGTTTTCAATAAATTGAGAGAAATCAATTTGAAGAATGAAATCCTGAAGAATAACACATACAGTCAATTCTGAAAGTATACTTCCAATTCTCAGAATATTTTTCTATTATTATTTGACTCTGAGAAAGGAAAAATGCAAATGGCCTTTCTTGAGGCACTGATTTCACAGCCTACAACAGTTTATAAGAAAACGTCATTTGAGTTTGACATCAAAGACATCCATCCCATTGATCAAATGGAGATGCACAAGAAAAAAGGTGAAATGATGTCCTCTACATTGACTAATACAGCTATGACTTTATCTAAATTGTAGGTTTCCTTAGCAAACAGTCAGTCAAAGCTGAAGATGGAGAAAATCCCCTCTCTGGCCAAGGATATAAGAATTAATTCTTTGGAAGACTTAGTGGTCAGAGTAGGATATGATCCTTCTAACATAAAAGTTGCGGAGGAGATAGTAAAGAAGAAGAATGCTCATATAGCAGCATTAAGGAAATATTTGAAACTGTCAACCGCAAAAGACCCTCTCACCAAAGATATTGAGGAAGCAAAGTCTCAAAAGTCAGATATGATGAAGCTCGTCATGGAGAAAAATTCCCAATTGAGATAGATGGAGACAGAAATGGAGAAAATGAGCAAGGAGAAGGAGCAAGCTGCAAAGATTTCTATGGTTCCTTTGGAGGTTGTACCTCTTACAACCATCCCCACAGCTATAGCTTCTACAACAAACACAGCAGATGATGCAAAACAATTGACAAAGGCAGTGGAGAATCTATTTATCCAGACAGAGGAAATTAAGAAGCTTCAAGATCAAGTCAAACTGTTACAGGATCATAAATTAAGAAGTTAATGTTATCATGCAGCTGAAGCAGAGCTCAGAAACTAATAGAGAGGTTGTTGAAGTCAAAGAGAGAATCATCCATTGGACAGACATTGGGCCAAGAAAAATAAATTATCTGGACAGATATTATTGAATCCATTAATGAAATTTGGCCCTGCATTAGATGATATTTGAACAAAAGGAATTGATTGAGAAAGGAAATGATGCCATCACAACTATCAAGGAAGAGCTTAGAGATATGCATGTTACAGCCAATAACATCATCAAGGTCTCAAACTCTAAGAAGAGATATGAGTTGGATGAATTGGTAGTGGATGACATAACGGAGAACATTTTAGAAGGGAAGAAGCTAAAGCTGGGACAAACCGGAGGTGATTTGACACCTCTAGTCCTCCCCTCTCCGGCAGATCACCTGGCTCCAGGATGGAAACAACTAACGGGCAACATATCCGGATACACGTTGCATACATACATGGACATACATAAGATGTCGAGGACGCAATAGCCCTAGGAATTTCATGTCGCCTCTGCCTTATGGCCGCCACCACCACCACCTGACCGTCGGAACGCTGGGATATACGAATACAAGATATACCATGTACGCATTTAATAGCAATACTCTTTTGAAGGACGGTGCAGGGAAACGCTGGCAGTCCGGCTCTCTGGAGGGTGCAACGAAAGGCGGTCATGGCGGAGGCGAAGGCTAACGCGATGCCAAGTTCTCAAGTCGTTAGTGTGGTGGCAACACTGCTTTTGAGATGCAGCAAATTTCTCTGGAATTGGGCTCACTGCTTTTGAGATGCAGCAAACTTATTAGGAATTGCACTCACGGATAGAGTGTCAGATGCTAGCATTTTGTGGTAAAGTTCCCATACTTACAGGTAAGCGTTATAGGCAATTTGCAGTTTTCAGTCTTGTAATGGAGAAAACTTACTGTTATTTACCTCTGTAGCTGAAGTATTTAAGGTCTCGCTGGCACCTTGTGTTGCAGGTTTGTTATTTATTCATTCGTTGAGTTTTAAAAAATTCGCTATAATTTAGAGGCCAATCCTTTAGATAAATCAATGTCAGTGAATGCATCGGTGAGCACGCGATGGATGGAAATTTATCCTGCGTGGATCATTTTATGTTCACAGACTTTGTTGTGTTGAAATTACTTTCCGCCGTGCTCTGTACAGGAGGCCGCCTTCCGTTTTTGTTTGAAGAACAAAGTACTGAAGCCGCCTTCCATTTTTGTTTGCAGAACTGTGCAGCTGAGCCGCTTGCCAAAACCGTTGAGCAGTCAACCTCCGGACTTGAATTTTAATGAAGCAAATTGAAAGAAAATCCCGCATCACACTTTTCTCCGTACAAGTTGCCAAAAATCGGACCCGGGGAAACTTATGAAGCGGAAACTTATGCACAAGAGGCAGCAAATGAAGGTATCAATTCTTTGTTTGCTTTATATTGTCATGTTGATGACCCTATCCACTTTGAAGAAGCTATTAAGGAAAAAAAATGGATAGAAGCTATGGATGAGGAGATTAATGCCATAGAAAGAAAAAAGACATGGGATTTGGTTGAACTCCCAAAAGGTAAAGATGTCATTGGAGTTAAATGGGTCTACAAGACCAAGAGTAATGCTGAAGGCAAAATAGAGAGACACAAGGCAAGACTTGTTGTCAAAGGATATAAGCAAAAGCATGGGATAGATTATGAGGAAACTTTTGCACCGGTTGCTAGAATGGAAACTGTGAGAGCAGTGATGTCCATAGCAGCACAAAACAAGTGGAAAGTTTACCAAATGGATGTGAAGTCAGCATTCCTAAATGGAGTGTTAATGGAAGAGGTTTACATTGAACAACCTCTAGGCTATGAGAAGAAAGGCCAAGAGCACAAAGTGTGCAAGTTGAAGAAAGCTCTTTATGGGCTGAAGGAAGCACCAAGAGCATGGTACAGTAGGATAGACTCCTATCTACTAGAAAATGGATTTGAAAAGTGTGAGGGAGAACCCACCCTCTACAGCAAAGAAAAAGATGGTAAAATGTTGATTGTAGTTTTATATGTTGATGATGTTATTTTCACAGGTAATGATGATTACCTTATTGAAAATTTTAAAACAGTCATGAAAGAAGAATTTGAAATGACTGACATGGGTTTGTTGAAATACTTCTTAGGAATAGAAGTAGAACAAGATGAAAATGAGATTTTTATCTCACAGGCAAAATATGTTAATGAAGTGCTGGAAAGATTTAATATGCAGGAGAGCAAGGCAGCGATCACTCCCACAGTGATGGGATTAAAACTCAGCAGAGAGGACAGTAGCAAGGATTTTGATCCTAGCTTGTATAAGAGCATAGTTGGCAGCCTCATGTATTTGACTGCAACTAGGCCCGACATAATGCATGTTGTTAGCTTAATTTCCAGATTTATGGAGAAGCCAAAGGATGCACATTGGCAGGCAGCGAAGAGAATTTTGAGGTATGTTAAAGGTACAAAAAGATTTGGTATTTTATATACTACTTCAGAAAATTCAGATTTAGTTGGATACACTGACAGTGATTGGGATGGAAGTGTAGATGATCGGAAGAGCACTTCCGGTTATGTTTTTCACATGGGTTCAGGAGCCATTTCATGGGCTTCTAAAAAACAACCCATTGTAGCATTGTCTACAGCAGAGGCAGAATATGTGGCAGCCACAGCAGCAGCTTGTCAAGCAATTTGGATGAGGAGGATGTTAAAAAGTTTGTGCCAAGAGCAGGTAAAAGGAACAGTGATTTATTGTGACAATAGCTCAGCTATTGCATTATCCAAGAATTCTGTGTTTCACAAAAGAACGAAACACATTGACACAAAGTTTCATTACATCAGAGAATTGGTAAACAATGGTGAAATTGTTATGGAACACTGCAGAACTCAGGAGCAGTTTGCAGACATTCTGACCAAGCCATTGGGGCAGAAAAGTTTTGAGTTTTTGAGGAAATGTCTGGGTATGACTGATAACCCAGCAGCTGAGAGTAAGGGGGAGTGTTGAAATTACTCTCAGCGCTGCAACGTACAGGCAGCCACCTTCCAATTCTGGTTGCAGAACAGTGTACTGAAGCCGCTTGCCAAAACCGTTGAGCAGTCAACCTCCGAACATTGAAAAAAAATCCCGCATCACATTTTTTGCCGTACAGGTTGCTAAAAATCGGACCCGGGGAAACTTATGAAGCGGATTTAATAAAAATCCCGCATCACAACCTTGCTGACGTCTGCAATTACTTTTGGCACGCGGAATTTTTATGCACGCTGGTTTAATCTCTGTTTTGAAGTCCGGTTCAAACTCGTGGTCAAAGTTATTTTAACGTTTTTTAAATTTTAGTGCGTGCAGTCCACATATGCATATATATATATATGTTTTACATATATATATATATCATATATATATAACGTTTGCAAAAAGGAAAAGGCCCGTGGGCCATGTTCAAATTTTTGATTTTAGATTTTTTTTTATGTTTAGTTTTAAATAGTTTTATTTTAATATAGTTTGTTTTATATACATTATAAAAGTGTTGTGTGCATTTTATATGTTGTAAGTTTTAAATTCTTTTTACACAGCAGAAGTAAAAAAGACTTGGAGAGCACAGCAGTGCATAGTTCAGCATTGTAAGTTTTATTTTTACACACAGCAGTGTAAAAATTTGATGTGCACAGCAGTGTAACAGATTTTTGAATGGCACAGCAGTGCATTCATTTTTGAAGAGACAGAGTATTTTTCAGAGTGAATTTTTAAAGAGTGTGAGTTGTGTTTTGAACTGTGTTTTGAAGCAGTCAAAGTTTTTTTTTGTATTCCCTCAGGCAGAGGTGATTTTGTAACCAAGTTTTTGAAGTTTAATGAAATAGTTTCTACAGTGAAAACTCTGTCTCCAGTGAAGAAATTTTTTTTATATTTTCTCTGTGTTGAAGAGGGAGAATTTTATTTGTTGTTCTGGAATGTTAAATATTCCAACATGGTATCAGAGCTAGTCCAGGCTCTTTGAAGATCAAAGAAGCTGAAGGAAAGGAGTTCTTAGTTGCAGCAGCTTCTCCAGCAGTGTGAAGACTCAGCCAAAGAATCCAAAGGTATTTCTCTATACAGTTTTTGAGTCACTGTTGCAGAATAGTGAGTTGTTTTACATACACAGTCAAGTTTTTTTTAATCATAGTTAAGAGTGCAGAATGGCTGGAGCCAGCACTGGTATGGGTATGGGAAATGTCCATCTCCCAATGTTTAATGGGAAAAATTATGACTACTGGTCAATAACTATGAGAGCATTATTTGTCTCCCAAGACTTATGGGAATTTGTTGAGGATGGCTTTGAAGAGCAAGCAAATGAAGAAGAGTTTGAAGATTTAACTCAGGCAGAAAGAGAGTTGCTGAAGAGCAATAGGAAGAAAGACTCCAAGGCTCTCTTCTTATTGTATCAGGCAGTGCATGAGAGTGTGTTTCCAAGGATAGCAGCAGCCAAGAGATCCAAAGAAGCATGGGAAACTCTCAAGACAGCCTATCAAGGCATGGAAAAAGTGAAAACAGCAAAACTTCAGTTGCTGAGGAGAGACTTTGAGACTCTCTGTATGAAAGAGTCAGATACTATTGACTCATTCTTCACTCATGTGATTGGAATGGTCACACAAATAAGATCTCATAGAGAGACTCTTGAAGAGAAGAGGATTGTGGAAAAACTCTTGAGGAGTCTACCCTCAAGATTCGATGTGATTGTCACCACCATAGAGGAGACTAAGGATCTCACAAAGTTCACAGTGGATGAGCTACATACATCACTGATGACTCATGAGCAGAGATTGGGTAGAAGTGAAAACTCATCTCTGGAACATGCCGTTAAGACCCAGATGTCTTTTGGAAGAGGAAGAGGGCAAGGCAGAGGAAACAAAAGAGGAAGAGGCAGAAGCCAAAACAGAGGTGGAAGGAACAGTCCAGCAAATGCTCAAGGAAGGGGCAGCAATCCAAATCAGCATCAAGGCCAAGGCAGCAGCCAGCAGAATGGTCAGCAGAATGCACAAGGACAAAGGTATGATAAGTCCAATGTCCAATGTTATAAATGTAAGAAATATGGTCATTATGCAAATGAATGTAGGAAGAAGCAGAATGATATGAGAAGTGAAACTAGTGCAAATTTCACAAAAGAAAATAGCAGTCAAAGTAATTTGTTTTTAGCTTGTAATATGGCTGAAGAAAAGAATGAAGACTTATGGTTTCTAGACTCCGGTTGTAGTAACCATATGACAGGAAACTTAGCAATGTTTTCTATGCTAGATGAGAGTGTGAAGTCACAAGTCACACTAGGAACTGATAGCAAAGTTTCTGTTATGGGAAAAGGGAATGTAAATGTTCTAACAAGGAAAGGTGCAAAGAAATCCATAGCAGATGTCTATTATGTTCCAGGAATGAAGTGTAACCTCTTAAGTATTGGACAACTTGTTCAAAAGGGGTACAATGTATTTTTTGAGGATGATGTTTGTACCATCATGGACAAACCACCCAGCAAACAATGTATTGCTGAAGTGAAGATGACAGGGAACAGGATGTTCCCTCTTAGAATGAGAGCAGATCTGAAAAATGAAGAAAAGATAGCAGCAGTGGCAAAAGAGGCTATCCAAAGCGAACCAAAAGATGAAAATTGGTTGTGGCACTTGAGATTTGGACATCTCAACTTTGGAGGTCTTAATTTGTTGAACAGAAAAGGAATGGTAAGAGGTTTACCACTGATAGAGAAGCCGGACAGCCTTTGTGAAAGTTGTATTCTTGGGAAACAACACAGAGAAAGTTTTCCTTCCAGGAAAAGCATAAGGGCAAAGGCACCCTTAGAGATTGTCCACTCAGATTTGTGTGGACCGATGCAAACTCCATCGCTTGCTAGCAGCCACTACATGTTAACATTCATAGATGATTTTACAAGAAAAACTTGGGTTTACTTTTTTAAAAACAAAAGTGAAGTGTTTGAAAAATTCTGCAATTTCAAAGCACTTGTGGAAAACCAAAGTGGGCTGCACATCAAAGTTCTAAGGACTGATAGAGGAGGTGAGTATATCTCTAAAGATTTTCTACGTTTTTGTAGAGAAAATGGTATTCAAAAGCAATTTACAACTAGATATACTCCGCAGCAAAATGGAGTAGCCGAAAGGAAGAATAGAACCATAATGGACATGGTGAGGAGTATGTTAAAGGCAAAGCACTTGCCTAATGATTATTGGGCTGAAGCTGTACATTGTGCAGCATACATTTTGAATAGGTGCCCTACAAAAGCAGTGATGAACAAAGTGTCGGAAGAGGCATGGAGTGGCACAAAACAAGGTGTCACACACATGAAGGTTTTTGGATGTGTGGCTTATGCACACATTCCGGATCAGCTAAGGAAGAAGTTGGATAGCAAGGGGGAGAAATGTATTTTCATTGGATACAGTGAGGAATCCAAGGCCTACAGGTTATACAACCCATCCACCAAGAAGTTTATTATGAGCAGAGATGTTCAGTTTATTGAGGAGGAAGCTTGGGATGGAAGCATAGAGAAAACAGTGAATGTTAAACACTATTTATCTCATGATGAAGATGATGATGAATTGGCTGAAATACATCCCCAAACAGCAGCACCAACACAAGAGCAGCAAGAGACACCCTTGAGGAGAAATGAGAGTTCTTCTCCAAGCACACCACAAAGAGGAAATTCAAGTGCTTCTTCAAGCATTTGTACATCAAGTGAAAGAGGTAAGAAGTTCAGAAATTTGAATGACATTTATGCACAAGAGGCAGCAAATGAAGGTATCAATTCTTTGTTTGCTTTATATTGTCATGTTGAAGACCCTATCCACTTTGAAGAAGCTATTAAGGAAAAGAAATGGATAGAAGCTATGGATGAGGAGATTAATGCCATAGAAAGAAACAAGACATGGGATTTGGTTGAACTCCCAAAAGGTACAGATGTCATTGGAGTTAAATGGGTCTACAAGACCAAGAGTAATGCTGAAGGCAAAATAGAGAGACACAAGGCAAGGCTTGTTGTCAAAGGGTATAAGCAAAAGCATGGGATAGATTATGAGGAAAATTTTGCACCGGTTGCTAGAATGGAAACCGTGAGAGTAGTGCTGTCCATAGCAGCACAAAACAAGTGGAAAGTTTACCAAATGGATGTGAAGTCGGCATTCCTAAATGGAGTGTTAATGGAAGAGGTTTACATTGAACAACCTCTAGGCTATGAGAAGAAAGGCCAAGAGCACAAAGTGTGCAAATTGAAGAAAGCTCTTTATGGGCTGAAGCAAGCGCCAAGAGCGTGGTACAGTAGGATAGATTCCTATCTACTGGAAAATGGATTTGAAAAATGTGAGGGAGAACCCACCCTCTACATCAAAGAAAAAGATGGTAAAATGTTGATTGTAGTTTTATATGTTGATGATGTTATTTTCACAGGTAATGATAATTACCTTATTGAAAATTTTAAAACAGTCATGAAAGAAGAATTTGAAATGATTGACATGGGTTTGTTGAAATACTTCTTAGGAATAGAAGTAGAACAAGATGAAAATGAGATTTTTATCTCACTGGAAAAATATGTTAATGAAGTGCTGGAAAGATTTAATATGAAGGAGAGCAAGGCAGCGATCACTCCCACAGTGATGGGATTAAAACTCAGCAGAGAGGACAGCAGCAAGGATTTTGATCCTAGCTTGTATAAGAGCATAGTTGGCAGCCTCATGTATTTGAGTGCAACTAGGCCCGAACTAATGCATGCTGTTAGCTTAATTTCCAGATTTATGGAGAAGCCAAAGGATGCACATTGGCAGGCAGCGAAGAGAATTCTGAGGTATGTTAAAGGTACAAAAAGGTTTGGTATTTTATATACTACTTCAGAAAATTCAGATTTAGTTGGATACACTGACAGTGATTGGGCTGGAAGTGTAGATGATCGGAAGAGCACTTCCGGTTATGTTTTTCACATGGGTTCAGGAGAAATTTCATGGGCTTCTAAAAAACAGCCCATTGTAGCATTGTCTACAGCAGAGGCAGAATATGTGGCAGCCACAGCAGCAGCTTGTCAAGCAATTTGGATGAGGAGGATGTTAAGAAGTTTGTGCCAAGAGCAGGTAAAAGGAACAATGATTTATTGTGACAATAGCTCAGCTATTGCATTATCAAAGAATTATGTGTTTCACAAGAGAACGAAACACATTGACACAAAGTTTCATTACATCAGAGAATTGGTAAACAATGGTGAAATTGTTTTGGAACACTGCAGAACTCAGGAGCAGTTTGCAGACATTCTAACCAAGCCATTGGGGCAGAAAAGTTTTGAGTTTTTGAGGAAATGTCTGGTATGACTGATAACCCAGCAGCTAAAAGTAAGGGGGAGTGTTGAAATTACTTTCCGCTGTGTAAGCCGCCTACCATTTCTGTTTTGCAACGTACAGGCAGCCACCTTCCAATTCTGGTTGCAGAACAGTGTACTGAAGCCGCTTGCCAAAACCGTTGAGCAGTCAACCTCCGGACTTGAATTTTTAATGAAGCAGATTGAAAAAAATCCCGCATCACATTTTTTGCCGTACAGGTTGCTAAAAATCAGACCCGGGGAAACTTATGAAGCGGATTTAATAAAAATCCCGCATCACAACCTTACTGACGTCTGCAATTACTTTTGGCACGCGGAATTTTTATGCACGCTGGTTTAATCTCTGTTTTGAAGTCCGGTTCAAACTCGTGGTCAAAGTTATTTTAACGTTTTTTAAATTTTAGTGCGTGCAGTCCACATATGCATATATATATATATGTTTTACATATATATATATCATATATATATATAACGTTTGCAAAAGGAAAGGGCCGTGGGCCATGTTCAAAATTTTTGATTTTAGATTTTTTTATGTTTAGTTTTAAATAGTTTTATTTTAATATAGTTTGTTTTATATACATTATAAAAGTGCTGTGTGCATTTTATATGTTGTAAGTTTTAAATTCTTTTTTACACAGCAGAAGTAAAAAGACTTGGAGAGCACAGTGTATAGTTTAGCATTGTAAGTTTTTTGTTTTTACACACAGCAGCAGTGTAACAGAATTTGAAGTGCACAGCAGTGCTTTCATTTTTGAAGAGACAGAATATTTTCAGAGTGAAATTTTAGAGAGTGTGAGTTGTTTTGAACTGTGTTTTGAAGCAGTCAAAGTTTTTTTTGTATTCCCTCAGGCAGAGGTGATTTTGTAACCAAGTTTTTGAAGTTTAATGAAATAGTGTTTACAGTGAAAGCTCTGTCTCCAGTGAAGAATTTTTTTTTATTTTCTCTGTGTTGAAGAGGGGGAATTTTATTCTCCATTGTTGTTCTGGAATTTTAAATATTCCAACAATTTAAAATATTAATTGGTATTTGCAATTTCAGATTCACTAAATTTTCAATTTCTTAAAATATATTTTAATAAACATCTATTTTAATTTTTAATAATATTATTTATATTATATATAAATTTTACTTCTTTATACATAATAAAATAATTATTAATTTAAATTTATATATATATATATATAATTGTATGTATGATTATATACATATAAATATACTTTATAAAAAATTTATTTAAATTTTTGTATGATTTTAACGTTAAATGATGTAATCTACCACAGAGGAATGTCACTTCTATGTGAATCTTAACCTGCGCAGCACGGCCTCATTATTTCCTTCATTTCGATTCTTCTTTGCATCCGTAATGGTCGAAAAAATTAATAAAAGAGAAAAGCAGTACATACCTGTATTAGAATGGCTATCGAAATATTAAAATAAAAATTCCATAGCTGAAAGATAACTGCAAAGTTTTGTTTTCTTTTCAATGAAGCACACGCGACGTGAGTGACTGGATAGTGGATGCACGTAAACTAAACATGTATAAAAGTTAAGCAGAAACAAAGGAAAAATACAAGACTTCGCGTTGCACAATGAAAACAAAAAGAAAGAATAAGCGTGCTTTTAAAAACGATTGATAAAACGATAATCATAAACAACTTAGAGTTCACATTTTTATAATGGTTGCCATGACTATTGGAAAATTAATCTCAATCTCAATCAGCGCTTTTAATTTTATGACACAACCATATTTCAAGTAAATATTTTTCTGCAAAATAGTAGGACAATTACCCATTTCGCAAAAGATTGAACTATTAAAGTTAAATGGGAATTTAATGAAGGGTTGGAAGTTTGTTAGCCGTTTTTGAAATAATAATATAAACTCTGATTAGTCCCATATTGAACTATTAAAGGAAAATTAGAATTTAATGAACTGTTGGAAGTTTGTTACAAGTTTTTTTTGTGTACTACTCACCAACCTCTGGTGAATCTGAGTAAAAACTCTTGTTTTATTGGTGAATGAGTGACAAATTCCATATAAATTACTTTTTGTGGCTTTGAAATGTGGTTCTCGAAATTTCACCCATTCTATTTTACTTTGTTTCTCTGTGAGTATGAATTACTTCTTGTGTTTTTGAAATCATGATATAAAGTTTGGATTTTGAAATCAGAATATAAATTTTGGTTATTGGCCATATGGTTCTTGAAATTTAACGTATGGTTTTTACCACCACCATTTTTCTTACTTTGTTTCGTGCGAGTAAATTTGTTAGAAATTTGTGTTTTTGAAATCATAATATAAAGTTTGGTTTTTGAAATCAGAATATAAATTTTGGTTAGTGGCCATATGGTTCTCCAAATTTGAGTATGGTTTTTACCACCACCATTCACTGTGAGTAAATATTTAAAAAAATTTACTCCGTTATTGCTCCCCAAGTCAACAGGTTTTAAATTTCGACGAGTCAGTATTAAAAGGAAAACTCACATGTTTTAATTTCTTGGACTCGATTGTTTTGAGAAAGATATCTACTGAGTGTTGAGGAAAGAATTCCCTTTCCCTTTAATTTTTGACATATGGAAAATGATAACAACAAGCACAATCTTGACTAATCCACAAATATGTTAGTTTAATGAAAAAAAATATGCTATAACACTAAAGGCTCTATTTTCTTCACAAGACATTTTGGAATTGGTGGAGAATCATTTCATGCAGTAGCATACAATTCTTTGATACAGGAATAAAATGATTTGGTGAGAGACAACAAGAAGAAGGACTCCAAAGCTCTCTTCTACAACTTTCAAGTTGTTCAGGAAAGTATCTTCCCAAGGACTGTAGCAAAAAAGTTCAAGTAAGCATGGGATACCCTCCAGATAGCCTACCAAGTCATGGCAAAGGTGAAGAAAACAAAACTACAAATGCGAGAAGATATTTTGAGACAATTTTTATGAAATAGTATGATAATGTAGACTCATTTTCTACACAGGTAATTGGGCTAGTTACTCGAATCAGGTCTCATGGTGAGACACTTGAGGAAAGGAGAATATTTGATAAAATTATGAGAAGTCTGCGAACAAGATTTGATGCCATAGTTGTGGTCATAGAAGAGACAGAGGATCTCTCAAAATTTTCAGTGGATGAGCTTCATGCATCACTAATTTATGATCAACATAGACTGAAAAAAGCAACGAAATCCTCATTACAACATGCTTTCAAGACACAAGTTTCATTTGGTCAAAGTAAAGGTCGAGGATCATCAAATTATAGAGGAAGAGGTTGAATCCCACACATAGGTGGAAGAAGTTTCCATTCAAGTTCCATTAGAAGGGGCAATAATCAAAATCCAAGTGAAGGCTCAGGCCAAATTCAAGCATAGGGTTAGAGGTATGATAAATATCAAGTTCAATGTCATTATTGTAATAAGTATGGTCATTGTGAAAAATGAATGTAGAAAGAAGCAATATGACATAAATAAAAATACGAGTGCAAATATCATAAAGGAAAATTAGAACCACGATAGATGTAGCACAAGAAAAACAAGGAGATTTATGGTTTCTAGAATCAAAGTGTAGCAACCACATCACTGGGTACATATAAATGTTTTCCAATGTAGATGAAAGTGAAAAATTTGAAGTGACATTAGGGATTGATAGAAAAGTCTATTTCATGGGAAAAGGAAGAGTCAACATTCTAACAAATAAGCGAGAGAAGAATTATGTTTCGAATTTCTATTTTGTCCCTAGTTTGAAACATAACATCATCAGCATTGGGAAACTCATGCAAAAGGGCTACATTGTCTTTTTCAAAAATGATGTTTGCACAATTTTTGATAAGTCCCCAAGCAGACATCTAATTTCAAAAGTTCAGATGAAGAATAATAGAATGTTTCCTCTCAAGCTAAAATTAGTTTTGAAGGAAGAAGGTGCTCAAGCACAAATATCAATGAATTCACAAGAGAATGAAAGAAATATATTAGTTCTCAAAAAAGTAGACTTTCAAGTAGAGGTCAAAGATGAAAATTGGTTATCGCATTTGATATTTGGTCATCTCAACTTTGGAGATTTGAATTTTTTGCATAGGAAATGCATGGTGAAAGGATTTCCACTCATAGAAAAACTGGAAAACCTATGTGAGGGATGCATCTTGGGCAAACAACATAGAGAATCATTTCCAACAGGAAAGTCAATAAGAGCAAAGGCCCCTTTGAAGATTTTCCATTCAGATTTATGTCGACCAATGCAGACATCATCAATTGAGGGAAGTCGTTATATTTTGAATTTTATAGATGATTATACAAGGAAATCATGGGCCACCTCATAAAACTGAAAAGTGAAGTGTTTGAGCTCTTCCTCCAATACAAATATCTTGCTGAGAAGCAAAGTGAACACTATATCAAAGTGGTGAGGACTGACAGAGGTGGTGAATACATCTCAAATGACTTCCTATGTTTTTTTAAAGAACATGTAATTCACAAGAAATTTACAACAAAGAATAGACCTCAGCAAAATGGTGTTGCGGAAAGGAAGAATAAGAGCAATATGGAAACGGAAAGGATTATGTTGAAGGCAGAGCATTTGCCAAATTATTATTTGCCTGAAGTTGTCACTTGTGCAACATATATTATTAATAGGTGTCCAACCAAAAGTGTTATGAATTGATTTACTAAAGAGGCATGGAGTGGAAGAAAACATAGTCCCACTCACATGAGAGTGTTTGGATGTGTGACATATGCATATGTCCCGGATGAGTTGAGGAAGAATTTGGACATCAAGGGGGAGAAATGTATATTTGTTGTATATAGTGACAAATCCAAGGCATACAACCTCTACAATACATCAACCAAGAGGAAGTGTGGGATGTAAGTTTAGAGAATACATTAAAAGTGAATACATGTATACCACATGAAGACAAAGTGGTCTTGATGACAACAAGTAATTCCTTAACAGTGACTCCTCCTACGTGTACGCATGCTCAAAATAGTAGTCAACATATGATACTATGAAAAAATATTAGGATAGTGTCATGTAGCCAAGAAATTTCTTCTACAATCACACCACAAAGATCTGTAACGTCATCTACTTCAAGCGCAACACCAAGGGGCATGAGAAGACCATCTTCCGCAACCATAAAAGCACAAAAATTCATAAATTTAAGTGAAGTTTATGATAAAAATATTTTGATAGTAGCGCTGGTCTGAATTCCTTATTTTCATTATTTTTTCATGTAGATGACCCAATACATTTTTAGGATGCCGTCAAAGAAGAGAAATGGGTTACACCAATGGATGAAGAAATAGGTGCAATAGAAAAAATGACACATGGGAGTTAGTGGACCTTCCACAAAGAAAATAAGTCATTGGAGTGAAGTGGGTCTACAAGACCAAGAGCAACATTGAAGGGAATAATAAAAGGCACAAAGCAGGGCTAGTTTTTAAAGGATACAAGAAGAAACATGGAAGAAATTATGCGGAGACATTTGCTCTAGTCGCAAGGATTGAGATAGTGCATACAATGTTTTCAATTGCAACACAACATAAATGGAAAGAGTATCAAATGGACGTAAAATCAACATTCTTAAATGGAGTGCTGAAAGAGGAGGTATATGTTGTGCAACCTCCTCGTTATGAGGTAGAAGTATAAGAAGGCAAGGATTACAGCTTAAGGAAAGATCTTTATGGGCTGAAGCAAGCACCGTGCTTATAGTATAGCAGAATAGATGCTTACTTGATGGAAAATGGGTTCGAAAAATGTGACAGTGAGCCTACTCTCTACATCAAAGAGAGTGATGGTAAGATATATATATATATATTTTTGTATGTATATTATTTGGTTTTTATAGGGAGTGATGAATTCCTCATTGTTTATTTCAATGTAGTCATGAAAAGTGAGTTTTAAATGACTAACCTGGGGTTGTAAAGATATTTTTTTGGTATAGAAGTGAAGAAAACCAAAAATGGTATATTTACATCTCAATAAAAGTATGTTGCATACATTTTAGAAAGGTTCAATATGTAGAACAACAAGCCAACACAAACTCCAAAAACCATGGGGTCGAAGTTGAGCAAATAAGATTGTAGCGGCAATGTCAATCCAACATTAGACAAAAGTATGGTGGGAAGCTTAACATATTTAATTGCAACTATGTCTAACATAATGTATGCACTGAGTTTGGTGTGGAGGTTCATGGAGACACCCAAGGAGACACATTGGCAAGCAATCAAAACAATTTTAAAGCATGTCAATGGAACAAAGGGGTATGGTATTTTGTACACCGCAACACATGATTTTAGGTTGGTTGGTTATACTGAAAGTGACTTGGCATGAAGTGTTGATGAAAGAAATAACACATCAAGATATATTGTTTATTTGGGTTCAGGAGCCATTTCATGAGCTTCCAAGAAGTATTTGATACTGTCATTGTCTACAGAAGAAGTCGAATATGTAGCTACAACAACAGCAACGTGTCAAGCCGTTTTGATCAGAAGAATGTTGAGGGATTTATGCCATGCACAAGATGGAACAACCAATATTCTGTGTGACAATAGTTCAGAAATTGCACTATCAAATAATTATGTTTTTAAAAAGAGGACAAAGCACATTGATGCTAAATATCATTTCATAAGGCAATTAGTTAACAATGGTGAGATTGTGTTGTAGCACTACAGGTCAGAAGAAAAATTTGCAGACATGTTCACAAAGCCATTGGCACGTGGAAATTTTGTTTATCTTATAGATTGTTTGGAATGGTCAATGGCCACAGTTTGGATTGAGGGGGAGTGTTGGAAAATTAATCTAAACCACCGCGTTTAATTTTCTAACAACAATAATACCTCAAGTAAATGTTTTTCAGGTTGCGGATTTAGTTCGCAGGGAAGGACATCGCGTAAATAAAGTTCGGAGGACAATTAGTCATTCCACAACATATTAAAGTATTAAAGTCAAATTGGAATTTAATGAAGGGTTGAAAGAAATTTATGGTTAAACATTTATTCCACAAGAAACCACTGAAAGTTTAGAAAAATCAAAGTCACTTATCCTATGCTTTAAATGTTAGTCTTGTCATCCTATGTTTTAAATTTTAGTGTTGTCATATGAATGTAATTTTTGAATTAATATGCATGTAAAATAATTATGTCCAAAGTTCTTGATTGCGCCGAGAGGCGCTCTATAGCCCAGTATATAGGGATGTGTAGATGTAACATGTGTAATGTAAATGTCGGCCCAATATATAGAGATGTGTAGATGTAATGTGTGTAATGTAAACTTTTGATATGTCGGGCCCAATATATAGAGATGTGTAGATGTAATGTGTGTAATGTAAAATTTTAATATGTCGGAGTGTATATAGATATGTAGATGTCATGTGAGTAATGTAAATTTTTGATATATTTACCACTTTAATACCAGAATGCCATGGGCCAAAGACCATATTTATAAAAAAGGTATGGTAAATAAATAAAATATAAGTAAACCATATATATGGTAAAGAAATAAAAAGTCTCTTTATTTTTACTCTATAATCCTATTTATATTTATAAACACCAAAAGGTGGTTTTATTTAGGTGAATCCTGAGCTAAATACCATGGGCCAAATTATTATTAATACATGCCAAAAAAACATTATTAACCCTAATATTAATATTAATATTATTATTAATTTTAATATTCACATTATTATATTATAATATTAATATTATTAAATTTAATTAATGTAAAAATGTACCACTTTAATACCATGGGCCAAATTACTATTAATACCATATTTATAAAAGAGGTATGGTAAATAAATAAAATATAAAGAAACCATATATATGGTAAATAAATAAAAAGTCTTTTTATATTTACTCCATAATCCTATTTATATTTATGAACATCAAAAGGTGGTTTTATTTAGGTGAATCCTGAGCTAAATACCATGGGCCAAATTATTATTAATACATGCCAAAAAAACATTATTAACCCTAATATTAATATTATTATTAATTTTAATATTCGCATTATTATATTATAATATTAATATTATTAAATTTAATTAATGTAAACTTTTGATATGTCTGAGTGTATAAAAATGTACCACTTTGATACAATGGGCTGAATACCATGGGCCAAATTATTATTAATACGATGCCAAAAAAACATTGTTGACACTAATATTAATATTAATATTATTATTAATTATAATATTCACATTATTATATTATAATATTAATATTATTAAATTTAATAAATTTGGATCACCGTAGGTGGGTATTTCAGTACACTATATGCATTGCCTATATCAGGTAACAATAACCATATAAACGTAAATGTAAAAATAATGTTTAATATTTAAAATTTAAAATTTAATCTAATGTCAGCCCTAATAAAAAATCACTTCTCTCCCTACATATATAAATTTAACACAAAAAAAGTCTCGAAATTTATTTTTGAGGAAGCATCTCTGTGATTTTGCGAACAATGAAATAATATTTGTCAGAAAGGATTTTGGGAGTTGTTCGAAAGTGGTAGTAATAATATTTGTGGGAAAGGATTTCACCATCAACGAACTTATTTCGATTAATTTGGAAAATAATATTTGTTGGAAGAGGAGCTGCAATTGATTTTCAGGTTTCATTTCTATTGCTCTTGCATTTTTTTTTTTTCTACCTTTTTGTTTATGTAATGCAAACTTTTGATATGTCAGTGTATAAGGCACATGTGTAGATGTAATGTGAGAAATTTAATGTAAGTAAATATTTGAAATGTACTGTGGTATATTTTTGTTTAATTACTGGGAGTATGATAAATAAATAAAATCTTTTTATAATTAAAGAGAAGGAGAGAGGGAGGGTTATAGTAACATAGTTGGAGGGTGAAGAGAGAGGGAGATATATATGTGAGAAAGAAATGAAGCTATAAGAAGGAAGAGGGAGGATGTGAGGGAGTGGAGAGATGGAGGGAAAGGGAGATGTAGTTCAAGGGGGGAGATAGGGAAGTAGATGGTAATTTATAATCCTATTTGATTGCTTGCACTAGATGCATTGATTTAAGTGTAGATGTTGATTTCAGTGTATAGGAGGAGAGATAGAGGGAAAGAGAGATGTAGTTGGAGGGGGGAGATAGAGAATATGATTTCCTGCACTCGATGATTTGATTTCAGTGTGGATGGTGATTTATAATCCTATTTTTCTTGCACTATATGCATTGATTTTAGTGTAGATGTTGAGAGAGAGAGAGAAAGAGAGTAACATAGTTGGAGGGTGAAGAGAGAGGGAGATATATATGTGGGAAAGAAATGGAGAGAGAGGAAGGAAGAGGGAGGATGTGAGAGAGTGGAGAGATGGAGGGAAAGAGAGATGTAGTTCGAGGGGGGAGATAAGGAAGTAGATGGTGATTTATAATCCTATTTGATTGCTTGCACTAGATGAATTAATATTAGTGTAGATGTTGGTTTCTAATATTATTTTATTACTTGCACTAGATCCATTGATTTCAATATAGATGTTGATTTCTAATCTTATTTGATTACCTGCATTAGATGCATTGATCTCAGTGTAGATGTTGTTTTGTAATCTTATTTGATTGTTTGCATTAGGTGCATTGATTTTAGCATTGACATTGATTTCTGATTTGATGTAATTGGATGTACATTGATGGTACATTAATTTTAAAGTGACTGGATTAATATTGTGCATTGATTTCAGTGTAAGCACACAAAATTATTAAAATGTACATTAATATGATGATTTCTAATCATATTTGATTGCTTACACAAGATGCATTGATATCAGTGTAGATGTTGGTTTCTAATCTTATTTTCTTACTTGCACCAGATGCATTGATTTTAGTGTAAATACAGATAATATCAAACTCTAGATCCAGAGTAATGTATTTACATAGGGAGCAAGAAGTGGAGAGAGAGAGGGAGTGAAAAGGGAGAAATAGAGGAGTATGTGTATGTTTGGGGGTGAGATAAAGAGAAAAATAAGGAGATATGGAGGGAATGGGGGAGAATGAGAGAGGGAGGGATATAGTAACATAGTTGGAGAGTGAAGAGAGGGAGAGAGAGGGAGATATAGAGAGAGATAGATGTGGGAGAGAAAGGGATAGAGGGGAAGGAAGAGAGAGAGGATGTGAGAGAGTGGAGAGAGGGAGGGAAAGAGAGATGGATTTGGAGGGGGGAGAGAGGGAAGATATTTCTTGCACTCGATGCATTGATTTCAGCGTGGATGGTGATTTCTAATCCTATTTTTCTTGCACTATATGCATTGATTTTAGTGTAGATGTTGAGAGTGTGTGTGTGTGTGTGTGTGTTTTGGGGCAGGAAAGAGGATTGGAAGGAAAAGAGAGAGAGAGAGAGAGAGAGAGAGAGAGAGAGAGGAAAATATAGAGGAAGGTAGGAGAGGAAGGAAAAGAGAGATGACATGAGAGAGAGGAAGAGAGTTGTGGGGGAAGAGAGAAAATTGGAGGGAAAAGAAAGAGAGAGAGAGAGAGAGAGGTGAGAGAGAGGAAGGACGAGAGAGAGGAGGAGAGAGGGAGGGATATGGAAGGATGGAGAGATGGAGTTGGAGGGGGAGAGAGGGAGGGAAGAAGGATTACATAGAGAGTGAGAAGTGGAGAGAGAGATGACGTGACAAGGGAGATATGGAGAGAGTGTGTATATGTTTTGGAGTGAGATAAAGAGATAAAGAAGGAGATATGGAGAGAAGGAGAGAGGGAGAGATATAGTAACATAGTTGGAGAGTGAAGAGAGAGGGAGATATATATGTGGGAAATAAATCGAGAGAGAGGAAGGAATAGGGAGGATGTGATACAATGGAGAGATGGAGGGAAAGAGAGATGTAGTTCGAGGGGGGAGATAGGGAAGTAGATGGTGATTTATAATCCTATTTGATTTCTTGCACTAGATGCATTAATTTCAGTGTAGATATTAATTTCAGTGTAGAGGAGGAGAGATGGAGGGAAAGAGAGATGTAGTTGGAGGGGGGAGAGAGGGAAGATGATTTCTTGCACTCGATGCATTGATTTCAGTGTGGATGGTGATTTCTAATCCCATTTTTCTTGTACTATATGCATTGATTTCAGTGTAGATGTTGAGAGAGAGAGAGTAACATAGTTGGAGGGTGAAGAGAGAGGGAGATATATATGTGGGAAAGAAATGAAGAGAGAGGAAGGAAGAGGGAGGACGTGAGAGAGTGGAGAGATGGAGGGAAAGAGAGATGTAGTTGAAGGGGGGAGATAGGGAAGTAGATGGTGATTTATAATCCTATTTGATTGCTTGCACTAGATGCATTGATATGAGTGTAGATGTTGGTTTCTAATCTTATTTTATTACTTGCACTAGATGCATTGATATCAGTGTAGATGTTGGTTTATAATCCTATTTTATTACTTGCACTAGATCCATTGATTTCAATATAGATGTTGATTTCTAATCTTATTTGATTACCTGCATTAGATGCATTGATCTCAGTATAGATATTGTTTTGTAAACTTATTTGATTTTTTGCATTAGGTGCATTGATTTCAGTGTAGATGTTGATTTCTGATTTTATGTACATTGATGGTACATTAATTTTAAAGTGATTGGATTAAGATTGTGCATTGACTTCAGTTTAAGCACACAAAATTATTAACAATGTACATTAATATTTGTGTTATAGTAAATCAACCTATTAATATTGAAGAGCAAGAGAGACAATGTATGATGTTTAGTACAATAGTTCAAGCTAAATATTTAAATGGTTTATTATTTGAATTGTCTTTTTCATATAATCGATATGAAAAGATGACAAAACTAACAAGGGTGACAATAAGAATAGAAAAAGAAAATAATTTGAGATTGATTGCAATGAAGACTATTTGTAATTGACTACATTCTTATTATTTTCATTTTCAATCATTCAACACTATTACATTGTCACTTTGCATTCAAAAAAATTATTTCGTCATTAAATTTATTAACAATATTCATCATCTCAAAAAACTGAGGTAACTAAGAAAATTTTAAAATTAAAATGACCAGATAAATATCAGACATATTTAGTATATATAAAATTATTATATTTATATTATCTGTATTTACATATTATTGATAAAATTAATCATATTTTCGATAGATTTTCCTTGGCCGCACATGACTGAAACTAGCCTAGATCCATCTTAACTCCGGATCTATTAAGCGCCGAGAGGGATCAAATCTCTCGAGGTGCAAACCTTTCCTCAAGTTTTGCACTCAAAAAAAGAGGTTTGCACCTCGAGAGATTTGATCCCTCTCGGCGCTTAATAGATCCAGAGTTAAGATGGATCTAGGCTGGTTAATATGCATGTAGAATAATTATGCATTGTGGTGGATGTGAGTCTAAAGAGTCTGAGGAGAAAATGGTGGAGCAAATTTTGATGAGAGTTCGAAAATAGTTTGATACAGGTTTTATTTTGTTACTCAGCAGCCAGTGATGATTGTAAATATCAATAAGAACTGGTGAAAAAGTAACAACCTTCATAAGAATTACTTATTGTGTTTTTGAAATCACAATATGGTTGAAATTTCATCTATGATTTTTAGGCCACCACTCCGTTTTACTCTATTTTAATGTGAGTAAATTTGTTTAAAATTTTTACTCCATCAACATGTTTTAAATCTACAACACGCTGTATTAAAAGGAAAACTCATATGTTTTAATTTTGGTTACTATATTGTTTTGAGAAAGATCAACTCATATGTTTTAATTTTGGAATCTGTATTGTTTTGAGAAAGATCTCTCCTCAAATCTGTGTTAAGGATAAAACTAGCACAACCACATTAGTAAAAACTAATGTGGTTGATATACGCCGATAGGCCTATATCCACTACCCATCACATTAATTTATATATCAATAAATAAATATTATATATAATAATTTTATTATATTAATTTGAAAAATATATATTTTATATTAATAAGAATAATAATATATACATACTATAAATTATGATTAACTATATACATACTATAAATTAACTTGAAATATATATAATATATATTAATATAAAAAAATAGTAATAATATATAATAATTTAATATATCATACATGGCTATACTATTAGTAAAGCAAAAGAACTAATAATATATTAATAATATATATTATATCATAGTTAGTTATATTATTAATAATATTATAATATTACAAATATTCATTATTTTTTTTTTTCTTGTTCAGACTAATCCTAATTTTTTCCATTTTTTCTCCTCCCATGCCACCCACGGGTTTCGAACCGGTGACCTTACAGAACGGAGTGCCTTAACAGTGCACCCCATCACCGACTGTTCTACACCACGTGGGCTACAAATATTCATTATTAATAAATATTAGAATATTTATTTATAATGATTATTAGTAACATTATAATCTAATATTTCTTAATAATAATTATTAGTAATATTATAATAATATTTATATTACTAAATAAATATTAAAATATTATAACATTATGAATATATATTATTAATAATGAATATTAATAATATTATAATATTACTAATAATCATTATTAATAAAGATTTCAATATATATTTATAATATATAATAGTAATAATATTATAATATTACTAATAATCATTATTAATAAATATTTCAATATTTATTTATAATTATTATTAGTAATATTATAATATTATTAATATTACTATATAAATATTAAAATATTATAATACTATTAATATATATTATTAATAATATTAAAATATTAGAAATAAGTATTATTAATAAATATTTGAATATTTATTTATAATGAATATTAGTAATATTATAATATTATTAATTTATACAAAAATAAATTAATAATATTATAATATTTTTATTCATTATTAATACTTATTATAATATGAATACTTATTATTTATTAAAAATATTTATTAATATATTATTAATATTAACTATATACATACTATAAATTATCTTCAAATATATATAATATATAATAATAATATTTATTAATATAAAAATAATAAAAATAATATTTAATATTTTAATATTTATTTATAATTTAATATCATAGATGGTTATATTATGAATAAACCAGAAAAACTAATAATATATTAATAATATTGATTAAATATTAATAATATTATTATAATATTATAATATTACTAATAATCATTATTAAACTGAAGAGAGTAATAAACCATATGAAACAAAATTTAAAAACAAAAAACCCAAGAGATTAATAAACCCTAACAATTAATATTTGAGAGTGAAGATATTAATAAACCCAATGGATAATTAATAATGCAAACCCAATGTCATCATAAACCAAAGGTTTAAATATTATAAACCATAGGAATTAGTGAACCCAAGCGAAAACCATTACCCAAAAAATTACAAACCAAACGAATTGGTGAACCCAAGGGAATTGATTTAAACATTCAGACAATTGTTGTCACAATGCGACGTTGGACCAACTGTGACCAAGGTTGGCCATGGGTGACTTTCCTATTGAGACAATCTTTGTCAGAATGTGACATTTGATCATGGATGACATTGATCGAGTATTCATATTATAAGCCAAAAGAAGTAATAAACCCAAGGGTTTAATATTAGAAACCAAAGGAATTCGTGAACCCAAGGGACAACCATCACCCAACAAATTATAAACCAAAAGAAATTGGTGAACCCAAGGGAATTGATTTAAACATTCAAAGAATTCTTGTCACAATGCGACGTTGGACCAACTATGAGCAGGGTTGGCCATGGGTGACTTTCATATTGAAACAATATTTGTCAGAATGTCACATTTGATCATGGATGACATTGATCAATTATTCATATTATAAACCAAAAGAACTAATAAACATTGAGACAATTGTTGTCACAATGCGACGTTGGGGCAAGTATGACCATGGTTGGTGAAGGGTGATTTTCATATTGATACAATGTTTGTCGGAATGTGACATTTCATCGTGGATGACATTGATCGACTATTCATATTATAAACCAAAAAACTACTAAACCCAAGGTTTAATATTATAAACCAAAGGAATTCGGTGGAACCCAAGGGACAACCACCACCCAAAAATTATAAACCAAAAGAAATTGGTGAACCCAAGGGAATTGATTTAAACATTCAGAGAATTCTTGTCACAATGCTATCGCTGGACCAACTATGAGCAAAGCCATGGGTGACTTTCATTAAAAAGAAAATTGTCGTATCGTTTCATTTGATCATGGATGACATTGATCAATTATTCATTATAAACCAAAGAACTAATAAACCCAAGGGTTTAATATTATAACCAAAGGAATTGGTGAACCCAAGAGAAAATCATTACCTGAGTCGCGAAGAACCAAAGAATTGGTGAACCCAATGGAATTGACGAACATTGAGACAATTGTTGTCACACGCACGTTGGGGCAAGTATGACCATGGTTGGCTAGGGTGATTTTCAATATTGATACAATGTTTGTCAGAATGTGACATTTCATCATGGGATGACATTGATCGATTATTTATATTATAAACCAAAAAAACTAATAAACCCAATTGTTTAATATTATAAACCAAAGGAATTGGTGAACCCAAGGGAAAACCATTACCAAAAAAATTATAAACCAAAGGAATTGGTGAACCCAAGGGAATTCATTTAAACATTGAAACAATTGTTGTCACAATGCGACGTCGGACCAAGTATGACCATGGTTAGCCATGGCTGATTTCATATTTAGACAATTTGATGATGGATGACATTGATCGATTATTCATATTATAAACAAAAAGAACTAATAAACCCAAGGGTTTAATATTATAAACCAAAGTAATTGGTGAACCCAAGGGACAACCATTACCTAACAAATTATAAACCAAAAGGAATTGGTGAACCCAAGGGGAATTGATTAAACATTGAGACAATGGTTACAATGCAACGCTGGACCGACGTTGGACTAACCATGACCATGGTTGGCCATGGGGATTTTCATAATGAGACAATGTTTCTCATAACGTGTCATTTCATCATGGATGACATTGATCGATTATTCATATGATAAACCAAAAAAACTAATAAACCAAACGGTTTAATATTATAAACCAAACCAAGTGCTGAACCCAAGGGAAAATCATTACCCAAAAAATTATAAACCAAAGGAATTGGTGAGCCCAATGGAATTGATTTAAACATTGAGACAATTGTTGTCGCAACGCGACGTTGGGCCAAGTATGACCATGGTTGGCCAAGGGTGATTTTCATATTGATAAAATGTCTGTTAGAATGTGACATTTCATCATGGATGACATTGATCGACTATTCATATTATAAACCAAAAAAACTAATAAACCCAAGGGTTTAATATTATAAACCGAAAGAATTGGTGAACCCAAGGGACAACCATTACCCAACAAATTATAAACCAAAAGGAATCGGTGAACCCAAGGGAATTGATTTAAACATTGAGCAATTGTTGTCACAATGCGACGTTGGATCAACTATGACCATGGTTGGCCATGATTTTCATAACGGCAGACAACGTTTCTCATACCTGTCATCGGATCATGGATGATGATTGATTTACTATTCATATTATAAACCAAAAAACTAATAAACCCAAGCGGTTTAATATTATAAACCCAAACTATGGTGGAACCAAGGGAAAAAATCATTACCCAAAAAATTATAAACCAAAGGAATTGGTGAACCCAATGGAATTGATTTAAACATTGAGACAATTGTTGTCGCAGCTGACAAGTTGGGCCAAGTATGACCATGGTTGCCGTATGCGGTGATTTTCATATCGACACAATGTTTGTCGTAATGCGACATTTCACCCATGGATGACATTGATCACTATCCTAATTATAAACCAAAAAAACTAATAAACCCAAGGGTTTAACATTATAAACCAAAGGAATTGGTGAACCCAAGGGACAACCATTACCCAACAAATTATAAACCAAAAGGAATTGGTGAACCCAAGGGAATTGATTTAAACATTGAGACAATGGTTGTCCCAATGCGACGTTAGACCAACTATGACCATGGTTGGCCATGGGTGATTTTCATATTGAGACAATGTTTCTCATAATGTGTCATTTGATCATGGATGACATTGTTCAATTATTCATATTATAAACTAAAAAATCTAATAAACCCAAGGGTTTAATATTATAAACCAAAGCAAGTGGTGAACCCAAGGGAAAATCATTACCCAAAAAATTATAAACCAAAGGAATTGGTGAACCCAATGAAATTGATTTAAACATTGAGACAATTGTTGTCGCAATGCGACGTTGGGCCAAGTATGACCATGGTTGGCCAAGGGTGATTTTCATATTGATACAATGTTTGTCAGAATTTGACATTTCATCATGGATGACATTGATCGACTACTCATATTATAAACCAAAAAAACTAATAAACCCAAGGGTTTAATATTATAAACCAAAGGAATTGGTGAACCCAAGGGAGAACCATTACCTAAAAAATTATAAACCAAAAGGAATTGGTGAACCCAAGGGAATTGATTTAAACATTGAGACAATGGTTGTCACAATGCGACGCTGGACCAACTATGACCATGGTTGGCCATGGGGGATTTTCATAATAAGACAATGTTTCTCATAACGTGTCATTTCATCATGGATGACATTGATCGATTATTCATATTATAAACCAAAAAAACTAATAAACCCAAGGGTTTAATATTATAAACCAAAGCAAGTGGTGAACCCAAGGGAAAATCATTACCCAAAAAATTATAAACCAAAGGAATTGGTGAACCCAAGGGAATTGATTTAAACATTGAGACAATTGTTGTCGCACGCGTATTGCTAACAAGCATGACCATGGTTAAGCACAAGGGTGATTTTCATTGATAAAAAATGTCCGCTTATCGTGAAATTTTCATCATGGGCGATATATATCAATTATTCATATTATAAACCAAAACTAAAAACCCAAGGGTTTAATATTATAAACCAAAGGAATTGGTGAACCCAAGGGACAACCATTACCCAACAAATTACAAACCAAAAGGAATTGGTGAACCCAAGGGAATTGATTTAAACATTGAGACAATTGTTGTCACAATGCGACGTTGGACCAACTATGACCATGGTTGGCCATGGGTGATTTTCATATTGAGACAATGTTTCTCATAACGTGTCATTTGATCATGGATGACATTGATCGATTATTCATATTATAAACCAAAAAAACTAATAAACCCAAGGGTTTAATATTATAAACCAAAGCAAGTCGTGAACCCAAGGGAAAATCATTACCCAATAAATTATAAACCAAAGGAATTGGTGAACCCAAAGGAATTGATTTAAATATCGAGACAATTGTTGTCGCAATGCCACATTGAAGCAATTATGACCAATATTATTGAGCAAGTGATTTTCATATTGATACAATGTTTGTCAGAATGTGACATTTCATCATGGATGACATTGATCTTCTATTCATATTATAAACCAAAAAAACTAATAAACCCAAGGGTTTAATATTATAAACCAAAGGAATTGGTGAACCCAAGGGAATTTATTTAAACATTGAGACAATGGTTGTCCCAATGCAACGTTGGACCAACTATGACCATGGCTAGCCATGGGTGATTTTCATATTGAGACAATGTTTCTCATAATGTGTCATTTGATCATGGATGACATCCATCAATTATTCATATTATAAACGAAAAAAAATAATAAACCCAAGGGTTTAATATTACAAACCAAAGCAAGTGGTGAACCCAAGGGAAAATCATTACCCAAAAAATTATAAACCAAAGGAATTGGTGAACCCAAGGGAATTGATTTAAACATCGAGACAATTGTTGTCGCAATGCGACTTTGGACCAACTATGACCATGGTTGGCCATGGGTGATTTTCATATTGATAACAACAACAAATGCCATATCGGATCATGTGACGACATTGACTTATTATTCATATTATAAACTAAAACTAATAAAACCCATGTTTAATATTATAAGCTAAAGTGAACTGGTGGAACCCTAAGGACAACCATTACCCAACAAATTATAAACCAAAAGGAATTGTGAACCCAAGGGAACGATTTAACATTGAGACATTGGCTGTTTCAATGCGAATACAAGCAGACCGTAACTATGACCATGGTCGTCATGGCCATTTCTACATTTACAATGTTTTTACAATGTGTCAATGGATCATGGATGAGAGCTGATTCGTTATTCAATATTATAAAACTGGTAAAAACTAATAAACCCAAGGGTTTACAATATAAACCAAAGCAAGTGGGTGAAAACCAAGGGTGTTAATTAATGTAAAAATTATACTGTGTTATTGGTGCATTGGTGAACCCAAGGGAATTGATTTAAACATTGAGACAATTGTTGTCATAATATATATATATATATATATATAGCACCCCGTTTCTATTGTTTTTAAAAAATGAATCTTAAAAATGCGATACTATAAACCTCATTAGGAATACATACTGCAGATGAAAAGAGTGATAAAAATAAATTTGTGATATGACCCATATTACAGTAATCAACAAGAAAGCACAAAATTCTAAACTCAATGTTTATAATGAAATATTAATAATGTTAGTAATTCAATATTTGTATTTAAATTAATGTCAATGTATATATTAACTGTATTCTAATATTATTAACAAATATAAATATCTTGTCATTGAACCAAACCACAACACATTTAGCAAACGACATTGATAAATATTTTTAGTTTCATGTAATAGGGATATGGACTTCAATCTTGAATTTAATGATTGGCTAATATAACTGGCTGTATATGTCTAAATGGTCTACTATAAACAAAAGAACAATAGTGACTAAAAACTGGAGGTATATTGAACAACACGGAAAACGATGTATGGAATTTCTCATATATTACTATATTTCATCTCATGAATGTATTCATTTAATTAATACATAACACTATATAACACCCCGTTTCTATTGTTTTTTAAAAACTAAAACAAATATAAATATCTTGTCATTGAACCAAACCACAACACATTTAGCAAACCACATTGATAAATATTTTTAATTTCATGTAATAGGGATATGGACTTCAATCTTGAATTTAATGATTGGCTAATAAAACTGGCTAACGATTGGTTTACTATAAATAAAACTGGCTAATGATTGGTTTACTATAAATAAAAGAACAATAGCGACTAAAAAATGGAGGTATATTGAACAACACGAAAAATGATGTCTGGAATTTCTCATATATTACTATATTGCATCTCATGAATGTATTCATTTAATTAATACATCAAAAGAATTCCTATACTAAATTAAAAAAGAGACGATAATAAAAACAATTATAAAACATTATATAAATATGTCAAAACACTATTAGCTACATGTGACAGTGATATGGAATTCCATATTGATTTTTAATGGCCGTCTCGTGTAACTAATTTTCTACCTGTGAATGGTTCATTGTAAGAAAAATAACAAAAAACGACATTATAAAAACAAGAAAATTAAAGAACAGGAAAAACGATGTAAACAACAATCCAAAATACTACTATGAATTTGATGAATGTAGACATGTCATTAATATAGCAAAAGCATTATTATTATATAAATAGTTCCATATCATAGTGATATGGACTTCAATATCTCCTCTTCTTTCTTCCTAATTGTAACATACGCACTATTATTCATCTTGGCATACCGCTGATAAGAGAAAGGCGGTGCAATGCGCAAACCATCTATTGATTTCACTCTTGATATGGCTGTGAAGGTCAGCCCTTGTTGTTCTCTATTCCCAATATCAATTGAAGCTCGCTCTAAAGTCAAATCTTGTGACTTGTGAATTGTAAGAGCCCATGCCATCTTTAAAGGAATTTGTTTTCGATTTCCTCTTATCACTGGTGTGATAGGCACAATATTCGGATTGCTTGCATCAAACGGAACACCAACATACTTATCAAAAATAACAGTTGTGAACATTGGAAGCTCGGGTGGCTTAGAGTTGGGCATATAAAATATTTTCTTCACATACCCAAGTGCACCATTCACCAAGCCAGCTTCAACCCACAAATTACATGTCAACATAACACGCTGGCCACGGCACAACAAAACTTCACGGTCCAGTTGATCATCATCGGCACCACTGATTTCTGAACGTCTTGAAGTCACAGCAATACATCGTGCAATTGGAGAATTTAATGATTTCAACATATGTATGTTATGGAAGGAGACCAAATTATTTGTTGGAAACATGTGAACTGCTGCATTAAATAAATCCCTTTCTCTAGGATGCAACCTGATATCAGCCCGCGACATAAGAAACTCCTAATCATCAAGAACAGGTTCTGCGTTTCTTATGTTATTGAGGACTCGACGAAAACAAGATTGTTTCTCATCACTCCCTTGTTGGCGAAATATTGTGTCAAGAGTGACAACAGTATTGAATTTTTTCCACAAGACTTTCCCTGCTGTATTACCTGCATACAAAGGCTTATCTCTCACAGGAGGTAGCTGGCCAAGGTCACCCACAAGGATCATCGATCTACCACCAAAAGGACAATTCTTTTTATCTGGAAATGTTTCTCGTAATCGAGAATCTATTTGCATCAACAACCTTGATCCTAAAAAGCTCATTTCATCAATCAATATATATCGAATGTGCCTCATTTCCTCTTGGAATAGTGCCAATGATTGACCCTGTAGTGGTTTCATATCTCTAATTGGGATTTTCAAAGAAGAGTGTATTGTTTTTGCATGTATATTGAAAGCAGCTATTCCTGTTGGGGCAAGAAGAAGAAAAGGACTTTTCCCATTACTTGACAGATTAGAAAGAGCCTCAGAAATACACTGGATAAGGAAAGACTTGCCAGTGCCTGCAGTGCCTTGAATAATCATAAGAAGAGCTTCACGAATCTCATATTCAGCAGAATGCCTTAAAACGATTTCAAAAGCAAGTCGTTGTTTTTCTGCCAATGAATCTGGAGAGACAAATGTTCTATTTGAAAGGTCACCAACATCACCCCTTGATATTTCATTCCTTATAAAATTAATAGCTTCTTCGGCCACATCATCAGAAATAGTTGTACCTTGCCAGTCAAAGGATATATCAAAATCCCTTCGACCAAGGGTGTGAAGATCAGAAACATTGACACTATTTGGTGGAACCAAGCGAGAGAAAAGTTGCCACTCTTGAAAATCATCTTCAAGATTCATTTCCTGGTTAGCAAAATCACCATATTCTCCATCTTCAATATTTTCATCAATTGATGGGTTTCGATCAACATGCCAAGCTTGATATCGGAAATTCCTCCAGTTTTCAACAATAATTTCATTTGAAAGCCCAATCTCTGTAGAAATGTCACGAAACGGTTTGTACAAGAGAAATTCTGACTAGCAAAACGTTTCAAATTCCTCTGAATCCTCACCAGGAATAGAGTAAAACCGTGGCCACACCCGAACAATTGCATGAGCATCTCTTGGCCTCCATGGATCTTTTTTACGGCTGCTCTCATAGGTCCAAGATCTCGTTGTTTCTATCAGAGATAGATGGTCGAGGAAAGAAGGTCTCTTCTGATAATTTTGAACAAATGTATTCTCAGATGAACAGTGTAGGCCATCCCTTGAAATTTTTCTGAACACCTTTCTCCCAACATTTAAGGAAACAAATTGTCGACTACACACAACAAGAGGAAACTTAAGCAACATATGACATGTTTCTTGTGCCCCAATGTCGCGTTCAACGACTGTTTCTGCAAGAAATCTCCTGTAAGCACATAAAGCATGATCCTCACAGGCAAAAGAATCTGAAATTCTAGTTAACATATCATGATAGCTTTCAGACCTTCTCTCTGCTTTTGATGCATACTTAGCAATATATTTCACGACAGCATGCCGAGAAAGCACTGGTTGGCAATCAACATTTGCACGCCACATTGTTAGAAGGTCAATGTTATGTACATTGAGCCTATCATCATTTCTTGCTGGTTCATATTTTTTTCTTCCTTGATCATCTATGAACAATCTTGATTCCCCAGAAAGATCCCATGGGGCGTTGTACCGACAAGCAAGAATAGTGCCCTTTTTGCGCAAACAAGAATCTACACTACACTTTGTGTGCCTTTGGACACGGTTCAACAATTCTTCATAATCATTATGAGGATTGCAAGAGAAAATCTGATCAGTATTCAATAGGCAAGGGTCATCATTGAGACTTCTTGGAACCATTATATTGCGATGATGTATTTCACGTGGATTTCATGCAGTTACATAATTGTCAAAGAATCTCTTTGCATGTTGCAAATCACAATCATTTGACCAATCAAGTCTTTCCATGTCAGGAGCTCCTTCCAACCATATGAAACCATGGATATGTGCTGAACCTCTATGTTGCCACTCATATCTGGAAAAAATGAACACAAAGTTAATATGAAAAATATGAATGGAAAATCAATAAGAAATTGACAATGAATAGAAAATAAATTCAAGAAAACAGACCTGTACCAGAAGTCTTTAGCTTTAAGATATTTTTGGATAACTTCCTCTCGAAATATATTGAATCTATGGTGCATAAATGTGGCAACAATATGAGGGTACTGGATAACATTTTCAACCTTCATACGATGCTCATTTAAGGAACGAGAATGTGACGGTGCAGGGATGAGGCTATGTAGCTCTGGCCACTTTGTGTCGGCTGCACTCAAAGTAAAGAACAAAGATGGACATCCCAACTGAGTAATCATGTCAGTCAATTCAGCTCGACATTTAGTCCAGTATGCCCTTGTACCTCTTAGACAAGACCTAAACCGCATAAGATGCTCAGCCAACTTATTATTTGGTAAATCAGAAAGTTGCTGACGCAACTCATCAATTGTTGTCGGTGAGTTATCATGTAAATTTTTCTTCACAAAAACTGAAGCAGTTGCTTGGCTACGATGCCTCATTATCATGTTCAACAGGAAATATCGAAAGCGAGGATGGCTTCCAAACCTCTGATCATAGTATCTAAGAAGATGTAATGCATACTCATGAAGTTCAACAGTACAGATGCGTGGTTGCAACCAATCAGCAGCACCAGTGGGGAACAATGTGGGGAATGCCATATCCAATAACCCCTCAGTATTATATTCATTCACCGGAGACGTTCCAATACTGGGCCAATCGATTTCATCAACATCTGAAGAATCAACATTATCAAGAAATGCTCTAATTTCTTCCACTTCTCTCCGTTCATTAGGTAGGCGAGCAATAAAAGATGAAGGATGAGAGGGCAAATGGTTAAGAGGAAACCCTTCATTATTAGCTGCACTGAACTCAGGTTCTGCAATGTCACAATCAACAAATTTAAGCCTGGAGGAGACATCTGTTGATCTTTCGGGCAGAGCATTCACTGAATCATAGTCAATCACAACATCTCGATAATATGGATCACGTTCAATTTTGAAACACAATGCATCCATAACGCGGGATATTTTTACATAACATTCATAATGTTTAGACTGAGCACCATGTCTCCTCACAATTAGAAAGTCAAGATCTTCAACATGGCGTGGAAGTCTTTGTGCAATTGTTGAAATATCTTGGGGAAAGCTAATTGTGTGTCCGCTATACTTATATTGCCCACCTCGAGCATGTGTCACTTGCAAAATAGGATTTACACGTGCTATTAACATTTCTTCAACTTGAGTAAGAACTCTTAAAATATGAGGTTGCTCGCCAGGATCCATGTTATTATAGCCACAAAAACGATGCGAACCTCTTTCATTCTTACATCGTCTGCAAACAGGTCCTTCAGCATCTCTCAAAACGTGGATTCCGGGATATGATTCATTGCAAATGTGGCACATTTGGACAACTGACAAGCTATCTAGCTTTTCTCGAAATCTTTTATGCACTGCAATCATATTTTCATCAAAATAAATATGATTTGTATTGGTTGGAGCATGTCGAGAATGATGTGGAACAGTATAATTTCTTCTAAGATTTATTTGATTTTCAACACCACGAGACTCCCTCCCCAAATTTGAAACATGTGGAACAAATCTACGACATGGCGTTTCCAAATGTGTGGTCTGCATTTCTGGAACCTAAGAGTTTCCAAAGGTTTCTTCAGCATAATTTTTAAAAAAATTGAATGTCCAAATAATTAGAATTTAAAAAATGGAAAAAAGAAATTAATTCATTCAATATTTACATTTGTTTCGCGATGTCGATGAAGTGTATGAGATGGTTGCTCTCCACTTCTAACATCAGTAGATTGAACATTTGGCGATTTAGTTTCGACGCCTCCATTCAAATTAGTTGTTTCCTGTTAAAACGAATCAAAATATTTTATAAAAATAAATGTCAAAAAAAGATAGATTTGCAATGTCACACTTAACAATAAATGAAAAAAAGGGGGAAAATACCAAATGCATTCAACATTTACATTTTGCTGGCCATATGGATGAACGCTATGCGATGGTTCCTCTTCAATTATAACATCAGTAGACGGAACATCTACGAAGTTAATTTGTATGCCTCTATTGAAATGAGTTGTGTCCTGTTTGAAGAAAAACAAAATATGCACCAAAAATTCAAATAAAGAAAAATCAAATCAAACACATTGAACATTAACATTAGTTTGTCGATTTGATTCTCGAGGACAATGTAGTGGAAGGATATGATGTGCTTCATATTCAAATCTCATATTAAGAGATGCAAGACGCGGGGAGAAAATTTCTAGACCTCTATTAAAATGAGGTGTACCCTACTCCAAGAGAATAAAATACCTTTTCACTAAAGGAATGTAAATACAGCAATGTAATAAAACAACCACTATTGCATGAACTGTAAAGATATCATTCGATTACCTCCATTGTTCCACGCGAACTGCTATCAGGGATGACTACTTATGTTCGTCGGACAACATTATTTTCAGAAGGGAGATTGGAAGAGACGACGTTTTGATGAGCTGGATCCATATTATCAAATAAATGGCCAATCAAACTATCATCCAAGTCACCACATACAATGTCATCATTCCCTCCACCATGGATATTTTGCAACCTTTGGCCTTTCTCAGAAGATGCAATTGCAGAGACAGAAGGGTTAGGGTGAAGATTTGCATCCACGTTATGAATATGATGTTCCTCCCTATTGCGAGATGTTTCCTCAATATTATGAAAATTTTCAGGAGAGCGTTGAAAAACAGAATTATGTTGACGAGGAGCATATTATGGCAACGAACTACCAAGCGGAAATGTTCTTTCCATGATATCATCCATAGTACGATACCTAGGAGGAACCATAAAATCGTTTTGAAGAGTTGTTTCAGTCGTTCTCCTACGATATTTAGCTCTTCTATGCTCATTTATTGTGTCCTTATTTTGTTGATACCGCAAACGACGACTTTCATTATACTTGTCACGCGATGCAGGTGAGTTATTCCTTTTTCTTGTACGTTTTCTTGTACCTTCAGACGACATGTCTACAACAAATAATAAAATATTTGTTATAGAAGAGTAAACATGGAACAGATATAATATATGCAATATAAATTAACAAAAAAGGATGAAAAAGGAACACATTTTTTTTCCACCCACAAAACAAATTAAAATCGTTCACGTTATTTTTCCAACCAAATGGCTAAAAAGAAAAATGGATTTTTTGAAATGGCCAAAACAAAAAAGGATTAAATATCTTGTATCATATTATTACTGTAATGGGGAACATTCACAAGATTAAAATTCTAAATATTTATATGAATTTGAAATATATCTAAATAGTTGGAACTATATACCATAAAAAAACCCTAAAGATATAACATTGTTTGAGAATCAATGACAAAAAACTGATGGAAACACCATGTATAGAATAAGTCACAGTAATTACAATTATAGAAACAGAGAGAAATGGATAACATCCAAACACATTCAAATGCAATTAACAGGACACAAAAAAATAAATATTTTTCGAGCAAATTGCAATGGAATTTAGTGTCCAACATCCGTTACATACACATATAGAAGACACCCCTCAGAATGGAGCCATATAAATATCCATAGTCTTAGCATACATACCCAAAAGTATGCAAAGTAAATAAAACCACAAAAGAAATATTTTCCACGACGGCAGAGAGAATACAAAATGGAAAATAGCCTAAGACTCCATGTCTACATCTAATGGTGGAATCTCATCTATAGAATCCATACGCGGAGCAATTGCAAAGACATTTCCAGACTCGATCAAATCGTTGCAATCCCGCAACGTTGGAGACCAAAATCCATTCATTTCTTCATTAGTTGAATTATCAATATCTACTGGGAAGCAAAGGCCAGCCACCATGTCATATAACACAAAAGGAACTTCACTGCATTTGCACATAAGAACCACACCTTGGATTGTTCGAAGAGGAAGATAACCAGGACATTTCATATTTATATCTATAGACATTTCTTCCAACAACTTCCATCTAAAGCCCCAATCATCCTCAAAGTAATCAGTTCTTCGTTCACTACACGGGTGACCAAATTGAAAATTATCTATTTCTTCAATTGACCACACAGAAGTGGAGCCATCATTGACAAGACATATCAACTCATTCTTGCATACTGCCAATGACATACACCGAATGTCAGTGATTGGAACAAATGAAAATCCCCAGTCATTTTTTATCACATCAAACCAGTAGATTGTATACCCATATCGAGGATAATCTTCATACTCTGTGTCGAGGTAAAGCCAAAACAATTTAGTTTTATAAAACACTCCATTTTGAGGGGGTGAGGTGCCACCAAATGGAAGATCAGCCCTTCGCCAAACCCTATAAAGACTACTGTAAACATAAAATTTAGACTGAATTCTATCATAGATATGTTTTAGAACAACCCAGTCATATTTGTTGCTGCTGACATTCTCCAATAACGAAAAGAAGCCACAGTCTCCAATTCGTATTCGCCCAATGTTTTTTAAGTCCTTTGTAAATGGATTCATCACAAAATAGTTTCGTGAATGGGAGAATTTTGTTGGCAAGGATAAAACCACCATTGGTCCAATAGTAGACTCCACCTTGTATCTTGAATCTATGAATCGCAAATGAAAACGAGATATCCGCCCATTGTGATTAAGGTATTCAGCAGCAAAATAATTGTCTTCATCATTGACGAAAGGAACAATAAATCCAAATTCATCTGTACAGATATGCTTGCAACGCAATAAGAAACAAGGATTTTGCAAAACAGTCTTCCATTGCTGACAAACAGTGCTAAACTTTATGAGAACCGATAAAGGGAGCCAAAGGAAGACAATCTCAAGAATTTCAAATGGAATACAACTCCAAATAGCTGGATCCATCATAAAACAAGGAAATCACCTAACAAAAAAGAAAACAGACGTGATATCAACAAAACAACTTTCAGTTAATGGTGAATAGAATAAGCAACATAGAAAAGCAATTTTCCGTCTACAAATATAGTAACATGCACATATACATAATGTATAAAACGATATGATCGACAAGAACAACAAGATCCTCCTCCAAGATGGGAGGTGTAATAATACTAATATTACAATTACAAAGATTTTTGTTTACTTATGAAATGTATTTTATGTTTTTTTTTACTTATTAAATGTATTTTATGTTTTTTTTAATAGTTGCATAAAAAGTATTCAGATATTAAAGGCTCGGATACGTTTGTTATAATAAAACAAGGGCACCACATTGCTAATTTTTAAATTGAAAAATGCTCCGCAGATTCATTGTTATAATATATATATATATATATATATATCAAAAATCTCCTTAAAAAGGCTTACGAAATGTCAAAAATAAGATGTATTGACAGAATTGCATCATGTGTAGCATAGTGGTTAGATGGTTTCCCGCTAGGGGGAAATACTAGTCGTATAGACAAGGTGTTGCTCGACAACGACAGCACCACTTGACGTCCAGAGTAGGTACACGGTCAAGATAGTATGCTCGGAGTTCTCTATGTGCATCCCGTTCATGAATATGGATGAGGAGATTCATCCAATTTATTATCCGTTGCAGTAGTTGTATCGTGGGGCGCAACCGGTAAAGAGGCAGAGTAGGTGGACGCAGGAATCGCTCCTGTACATTAAGAAGTGCAGCTTCTTGTTCATTGATTTCTTTGCAAAATTGTCGGAGCTGTGAGATATATCTATGATCCATTATGTTCCTGCAAGGAAATTGAAAGCATGTTGAAACCCTATTCACTAATTTGTCTTCAAAGGGCATCTGGGTATAAATTTTATGCTTCACTCTCTATCCGCAGTGAAAGCGGTAGCTATTCGATTGGTGCCTCGTACACCATCGAAACAGAACACAAACTCATGAGTTCAATTTTCTATTAATAAATTATTGGTTAAAGAAAGAAGTTTTCGTATTGCCATCTACAAATATAGTAACATGCACATATACACAATGTATAAAACGATATGACCCACAAGAACAACAAGTTTTTCTCGATTGTTTAAATTACGAATTTTTTTTTAATAATCTAAGTTGGTAATTAATAATTAAAGGTATTTTACAAAAAGCTAAAGAAATATTTATTTTTATCTAAATATATTTGCAATCAATTTTTTTAAAGTAATAATTACATTTGTTTTTAATAATAATTTATCATTCATATCTTAGATTTTTTAAATTATCAAATTTTTTATAATAGTTTTAATTAATAGTTAATAATAAAATTTATTTTAAAAGATGGTAAAGAAATATTTTTTTTTCTCTTAATTTAATTTCAATTAATTTTTTTAAATCAATAATTAGATTTATTTTAAAACATGACAAGGATTGATTTTTTTTTTTTTGGTGTAAATTCAATTTTAATAAAAAAAATTTATGGGTCCAATTTAAATAAAAAAAAATAATATTACTAATATAAATATTAAAATCTTATAATACTATTAATAATCATTATTAAAAACACATAAAATTTTATGTATTTAAAATAAAAATACATAAATTTTTATGTATTTTTATTTTAAAAACATAAAATTTTAAATTAAATAATTTAAAATTCTATGTATTTAAAATAAAAATAGAAAAAAATATTTAAATAAACCTAAGTGTATTTAAAAAAAACAAAACAAATATACCTTTTTTTTTATATTATATTTTTATTTATATAGAGATCTTTATTAATATTTTCATTTTTTTTAAGTGTAGATATTAAATTTATTAGAATCTCAAATTTACTAGAATCATTAGAATCATTGAGAGTAAAAAAAATAAATAAAAAAACACATTATATTAACAAATTAAAATTATCCTATAATTAATTTGATTATTTCATTTTTTTATATTTAATTAAACTACAATATCAGAAATAAATATAAAATTTGAAAACAAATTTGAATAAATTACAATTATGTGAATATTAAAATTAATCACATTTCTGTATTTTTACTTGGATTCTTTGAATCTTAAACAGTGAACATCCTTCTCTACTGAGATGGAAATCTAAACTTCCAATCTTACTTCAAAATTAAAAATTTATTTAATAATATTGTTCCACCTATATAAGGTCATTAACATAGCATCACCTATTAAATTTAAATTTTACTCGAAACCTGAAATTGACTTTCCACATACAAAACATTGACTATAAAATAGCTTGACTATAGAAAGTTTCCCAAACTATACTAACCGATAAAATATAAGCTTTTGATGGAGTATTTTGCTTAGCTATTAAAAACAAGTTTTTAATATAAACCATTCTTTAAAACTATATTATAATAATTTAGTGTTCTGTATTATAATAATTCTGAGTTTTATTGAATAAGAGTTTCACAAACTTTATTTTATTAATTCATAAAGGTGAAGATTTTTACTTTTGGTTCTTATTGATTCTAGTTTGCAAAATATAAATTAATTATACAAAATTTATTTTAGATACAAATTATTATAATGCTAAAAATATTTTATTATAACTAATTAAATTTTATATTCACAACAAACAGAAAACGCGCATACAAGAAATTGAAGTTTAACTAAGCGATAAAGAAAACACAGTCACATGTTTAATAAATGCATTCAATAGTTTGAATTTGTTTTATATACCTCTTCCGCGAAAAATAATCGCTTCCACTCTCCAAGCCTCAACAACAGACTTTGCCGAAAAGCCTCTCGCCCTTCACAAATTCTACTGTCACTCCCTGTAAAATCCTAGTAGTGTTCAGAAGGACAACAGTTACCAAAGTGCTGCAGAATTAGATGACGTTAAGCGTTCTCCGCAATAATCAAATACAAACCAGCAAAACAATATTGGCACTGGCAACATTCAATATTCACCAATTCAACATGGTAACCTAGAAACTATTAGATAAATAACGTAACCTAGAAACTATTCAATAAAGCTTAAGAACACTGAAAGCATGCCGATGATTCCATTCAAACCACCTTGTGCACCATTTTTAAATAATTTTCAAACATAGGATTATCTTAACTTGAAAGCCATCGAGTATTAAAGGGTTTAAAAATGCCTAGTGAATAGTTTTTTTTCCTATTTTTGACCTACATAAGATTGATTTATGTTAATTTATTATGCCACCAGCGCCGCAAAAAATAAGCAACTTGGACTTCAACCCTTAATTTCCACCCTGGATGCAAGTACAGAAACATGCCAATAATGTACAGTACACATGGTTAAGCTCTCTTTCCCTGGATTGTGGAGAAAACTGGATAACAACAATACTTAGAAATATCTCTTCGTTTTTAGTTTTTCCAGCGTCTTGATCATATAGTTAGATCATATTCTATATGAAACATTTTTCTATGCCTAGGGTAAAAATTGGCACTTCATTTTTTTCGAATTTTGCCTAACTTTGCATGTATCTGGTTATGTAGCTGCATGCATTTCTTCTTTCATATATTCGATTTATAATACTAACAGCTACACTGTATTTCTATTGGAACGATAATTCCCGATTTATTTAGTAAGTTACGCAGGATTAATGATGTGAACCCACACTGTCGACTAAAAGACACGTGATATCGAATTCTAAACAAATACGACAATCAGGAATAAGAACCTACATTATAACACATAGAGAAACATCCTGCGTAACTTACTAAATAAATCGGGAATTATCGTTCCAATAGCAATACAGTGTAGCAATCATTCCCTATCCAAAATGCATATAGTCCACAGAAAAATAATAATTGAGCGTTACAATAGCAATGCAGACTAGCTATTAGTCTTATCGATAGATCATCTGAATGTGGAATTACATGCAACTACATAACCAGATGCATGTAAAGATAAGAAAAATTCAAAAAAATACTGTGCTAAGTTTTACCATAGGCAAAGAAGAATGTTTCATGTAGATTATGCCCTAACCTAAAAAGGTATTAAGACACACAGGGATGCAAAGATTAATGATGTGAACCCACACTGTCGACTAAAAGACACGTGATATCGAATCCTAAACAAATACGACAATCAGGAATAAGAACCTACATTATAACACATAGAGAAACATCCTGCGTAGCTTACTAAATAAATCGGGAATTATCGTTCCAATAGCAATACAGTGTAGCTGTTAGTATTATAAATCGAATATATGAAAGAAGAAATGCATGCAGCTACATAACCAGATACATGCAAAGTTAGGCAAAATTCGAAAAAAATGAAGTGCCACGATATAAAGTTTTACAGCGTTGCACGAATATCTGTACTTGATTAAATAGGAAAACAGTCTGTTATATCATACAAAATCCCAGAAAATTTAGTTAAAAGATATAAAGGACCTCATTTGAAATCACACCAGAACATCACAGTTCACAAGCTTGATTGTTCAGAGCTAAGCTTTCAAAAATATGACGATTACCATATACCAGTGTTACAAAGCTAGAATAAAGAAAAATGTATGCTATACCGAAAAAAATACCTCTTCCGCGAAAAATAATAGCTTCTACTCTCCAAGCCTCAACAACAGACTTTGCCGAAAAGCCTCTCGCCCTTCACAAATTCTATTGTCACTCCCTTATAAAATTGCCCTTTGCAGATTCAATTCCAACATCCAGTGGATTGCACACAACGCAAGAGACAAAGGAACCAGCGATTAGGGAAATCACCTAAATATGCTTTCCTTCGATACGCCTTCTTCAACAACCCGCTCACCTGCTCGCTCTCGCCCACGTTCATTTACCAATTAACATTAATGTTGCATGAGAAACGTCTGCGCTGCCTGCTCCACCTTTGAGGATGCGCTGCCACCTTTCATTGAGAGTTTGAACAGTGGGATCGGAGGATGGCGGGCGCAGGTGGCGGGCACACGTTTCATTGAGAGTTTCAACAGTCGGATCGGAGGATGGCGGGCGCAGGTGGCGGGCGCACGTTTCATTGACAGTTTGAACAGTCGGATCATTCTTTTCAATTAAACGTGCGCACCAATGTGGTCACCACCATGTTGGGCCAGAATTGCAACCATTTGAAACCACCAGGGGCAACGCTTCTGCCACGTTGCAGACAACTCTTCCACTCCTCCACCGTTACCCCATATGAAACCACCAGGGCGCCCACAACGTTGACACCTTGCATAACCGTTCCACACACTTGGACAAGGTTAATCTTTCAGTTTCATTGGAAATGTTAATTTGGATAGGTGGCAACTAATAAATGGCACAGTAAATTTTAAATCCAGATTTGTAAAAAATTAATTTAAGTACGATTTAAACACCTAATTTAGATATGCAAGGAAGTTAGTGGGGTAGATTTCAACCATCGATTTAGTGGCGACGACCAGAATATACTGGCATCTTCCAATCCTGACCATCAGATCAAAAAAATTAATTAGCCTAATCACAAAACATGCTCCTTCCGACAGGGGGTTACGCCTATCGG